>CAJVPT010000906.1:0-24900 GCA_910592055.1 Acaulospora colombiana | reverse complement strand
AAAGCTTCAGTTTGAATATTGTAGCTTGTCCAGTCTAGTCCATGTAGAGATTTCCTCAGAAGATCTTGATTCTCTGTCACCTTTTCTCGAACCTTTTTGTATCAGGAGGGGACCAGTCCTTTGCATCTACTGAAGAGGATCTGGATGGCTCGATTTCTTGATTGTCATCGTGGTTGTATTGATGATTTGATCTAGGAACATGATCTTATGCTTACGTAGTGATGGAATGGCTTTTTCATATTCTCTGTCATCTTGCAGTATGGATTTGATAGATAAGATACCTCCTTGATGGTCAAAGGTTTTTTTCCACTTCCAGCTTTGAAAAGTAATATTAAGGTCTTTGGCTAAGGCCAATGTTACAGCTGCCAGGTTTCCTTTGATCATTGAATACCTGGATTGTTACAGATTTATTTCAACTTCATTGTTCTATTATGTGTTTGGTATAATTTTTAACCTTCTCTTTGAGTTTTTTTTTTTTTGTAGTGAATAATAATGATTTGCCTAACAAATATATATCTAAATACTTAATAGGTTGATATATATGCTTTGAAGGTATTAATATGTCTTCTATTTAATGATGGGTCCCTAAAGTATTTAGCATATAAAATTTCACAGATTACTTATATCACTTTTTGAGAAACAAAATTTATAGCTCTTTACTTTAATAGGAATAAAAGTCAGGAAATACTATAAATTAATGATTTAGATAATAGAAAACATTGTGAATAGTTTTTTCATAGTTATTAATTTAAAAGTTTTAAACTTTTCTAGTAAGGAACATTTGATTTTTGTCCCTGTCTCCTCCTTTAGAGACCCATCTTTACTTTCACTATGAACTTCTTTTTAGGTTTGTCACTTTTGAGAAAGTGGCTGGTTATAAGATCTATCTTGTTTTTATTGCATGTAATATGATTCATCTTTAAAAAGAATGTGAAAGTATTGATAGTATCTTGTAATATTGATAATTTATATGTAAATATGATTATATCATCAATGTAAGCAAAGATATTATTGACTTTAGGCAAGTTTTGCTCAATTTTTAAGATTACTGGATTATAAAAGATAGTCCAGAGAAGGGATACTATAGTTTCTCCTTGATCTAGTTCCTGAGAGACCAATAGGAGAGTGATAAGATTGTAATGGAATATGAACTAAAGAGATCTATCTACTAATAAATTCAGTATAATTGATAAGATTTGTTGTAAAATCTTGATTTAATTTATAACTGACAAGAAACTATCAAGGTTGACTAAGTTATAGGCTTTAGAGATGTCCAATGAAACTATTTGGAATTTTTTCATCAAATTGATTAAAGTATTCATGAGCGAGTGAATGATAGAAATGTATTCAATAGTATTTTGATCTTTTGTGTTCACATAATTTTGATTGCAAGAGAATATTATTATTAACAATAATGGAGGATAGTCTTGTGTTAAGTATTTTTGTAAAGATTTTGCAGCTCACTTCAATTAAGGCTATTTGTCTAATATCTGAGAGGTCATAAGACTATACTAGTTTCTTAGGTAGCAAAGTGATGCCAGATTTTTTTCAAGATGCTGAGATATGATCAGTTTTGAGAATTTCATTTAGAAGCTTTCCAAATGTTTTTTAGGTATGTGAACCAATATGTTTCCAGGCTTCATAAGGAATTTTGATAAAGTCAGGTGTTTTGTTCAAAAGAAAGAATGAGATTGACTCTTCTATATCAGTCTGATCAATTATGATGAAAGTGGTATAGTATAAATGGGTAGATATATGATTGCTAGGACTGTAATTTGAAAGCCAATCCTCATTGATAAAAAACTCTTTGGATGAAAGAAGTTTGTGGTAGTGACTAATAATAATATCATCAAGTATATTAGGATTATCTTGTAATTGGGTACCATTATAAAGGATGGATAGATCCAAGAATAGCTTAAGGTCATTAAGAGCTATTGAAATATATTGTTTGGATCTTTTTCAAAAGTTGAAATAGTTTTCTTTGACTCGAATTGAGATTTGTTTAGCTATATAATCAACCATTCTTTTTTGTTTTTCAGTTAGTAGTACTTTAAAAGTTTTTTTTGATAGTTGCAATTGTTGGAGGAAAGCTAGATATTTTTTTATAGAAGGACTTGACTTTGCCTGTAAGAAGAATATTGGATAGTTAGTTCTTGTTTTTACTAATAGAATTTTCAGTTACTTAATAGTTTGGTTGATTTCAGGAAAAAGTTGTTTTGATTTAATAGGATGTTGTTATTTTTTTATAAGGATATTAGAAATTAATACTTTTTTATTATGAGTTCAAATTAATGCCATTTGATATACGGTTCTGCTTTCAGGACTAGATTAATATTTTTGATGAAGAAGTTTAATTGTTCCTTTGTTGTCTTGTTAAATAGATATATTTTTGTTAAGTAAGAAATTCTTTGTGATTTGTATTCAAATCACTGAAAGATTATTATGATATCTTTGTAATCTATTTGAATGTCACTGAAATCAAATACATAGTAATTTAGGATCTTGCTAGTCAAGTTGGGAAAAAGTCATACTTAATCTATTCTGGAGGCACTTGTGTTGATATAATATATATAAAGATGTTTTTTGGCTGTAGTCTTACTAACATCTATCATATTATTCAATATTCTATAGATTTTTCATTTGTGATTATTTGTTGGGACATTAATTGATTAAGATTTTAAGGGATATGTATTAAAGTCTTCTGTTATAATAAATTCATATTTTCTATGGGAGTGAAGTAGTTTTTTTAGAAATGAATAAGTGATATCTCAGTGATAGTTGGATTAAGAGAAATAGAGGGCTACTATGATAATATTTATTTTGGATTTGAACCTGAGATAAATAGTATACTAGAATTCATTGGGAAGAATATTTTAATGATATGGTTTGAGAAAAATTTAGAAAGAATTATACAAGTGCCATTGCTGAGGTTTCTTTGCATGAACTTGATATAATTATATTGTTGTTTGTTTTTTTAGAAAGTGGCTTTGAAGAGATATACATGGTTTTGATACAGATTTTGATTTTGTTAGTGGATTTAATAAACAGTGTAATTTTCTTGGATCATTTAAATCTTAGATATTGAGGATTGAGATTGAAAGTAGGTTTTTATGTTATTATTTTTTTTTTTCAGGGAATTTGATGTATAATGCTTGTTTGATTTAAAGAAGGTTGTTTAAGATCTGTTGTAACAAAAGAAGGATTCAAGTTAGGTGTGTTGCTCATAATTAATAAAATAGAAGGATGAGAGTCATATTGGAATCAGATAGTTTTGATACTTTCACAAAGTTTTCTGGAAGTTTTTTGGAAGTTTTTGGAAATAGAAGTGTTGTTTTAGAATGCTTAGTTTCTCAATAAAAAATTCATCCTCTTTTAATAGAAAAGTGATATTTGCTTTCTCTTTCTTCAAGATTTCATTTGAGGTTGGGAGGTCTGGAAAATTTGGAAGAACTGACTGGATCTATTCTCTAGGGATTGGGTCCAAATATTTATTCTTGATTTTCTTGATATTGTCACTAAATGAGAGATTGTTTTGTTGAGATCTTTCTTTAAAAAATCTAGTTCCTTTTCAATGACTTCAAACTCATCAGGAAGAAATGATAGATTAATTTGTTTGAGAGATGGATTTATTCATTCGGATCCAAGGGACAATTTGAATAAGTAGAGAGTGAGTAATTGTTGGATAAGAGTTTGGATCAAGGATTGATCTTTGATAGACAATTCTATACTAGTATTCTTACTGTGCCAGTGGAATGATGGAAGGGACAATTTTTGAATTAGGTAGTTTTTTGTAAACAATTTAAAGGTATAATTATTGTCTCAGAGGGTTTTTGAGGCTTGTTTGATGTGATGAATGTCACTATATATGGGAAATAGGAAAGCTAAATCTTGAAGAAGTTGTTGATATATATCAGGAAGGCTAATTTTTGGAGGGTGAAGGTTAAAGTAGTTGTTCAGAAGTTTGTTAGGGATATAGAACTTTTTTTATTAGTTGATAAATTATTTGCTTAAGGATATGTAACTGTGTACATTTTGTAATAGAGAAGGTAGAGTTGAATTCAGAGAGTAGATTTCAGGAGTCAGAAGAAAGGTTGATAATTTTTTGAAAAAGCTTTCAAGTAACAAATCAAAGTTATAAAAGCATCTCAGTACTTGGGCTATTGGGATTGTCATAGATGGAACATCTAATGGGAGGGTATGAGGCAATTTAATTTTGATTCTGGAAAGAATTTCATTAGGGTGTTTGGAAAGCTCAGGAAGAACAATTTTAATGAGCTCTTTTGATTGCACCAGGAGTTCTTTGTAATCTATCTTCTCTATGGAGGGGTTAATGAAGTAGTTGTTGTCATACTCCAGGATTTGAGCTACTTATTATTGCTAGAGGGTATGGAGATCTATGGTTCAAAGATATATAGCATAAATAAATTTGTTAATAATGATACTAATTTTTTTTTTGGTAGTCCTGTTGATATAATCAATGTTATATTTATTGAGATAATTAGTTTGGAAGTCTTTTATTAGTTACTCATATTTTTTCTGATGATTTTCTTTTAACTCTTCAGATTTGACAAAAGATCTAAAGAAGACTCTGTCTCTATATGAGATTTTTACAAAGACTGCAGATAGTGCTTTTGAAGGAGGAATGTAGAAAAGATTCCTGATTTTTATAAACATTTTTATGAGAGATTTTGATAAGGGAATGGTGTCAGTAATAATTGAGACTATTTCAGTAATAGAAAGTTAATAGTTTGGTAAGTTTGCATCTTTAATATCTTCAATATCAAATGTAACTTCAATTTTATTAGCCCATGAATAAGAAGTAGGTATTTTATTATTGGAATCAATTTCTATATCTGTAGTTGTAACATAATCTAGAGGGGGTTAATCTTGATTGATGTATTTAGGAGTATTAATATTGGGAGAATTATCTAATCTAATATCAGTATAGAGTTGATTGCCTTTTTGATTGGTTAGTTTTGCTGCAGGTACATGAGAGAGATCTTGATTTGTAATCTTCGTGAACTGCTGGTAATCATCTTGTGACATGGGAGTATTTGAAGAAGGCATAGGAGTTTCCCTTTTTTTGAAGAAAAAAGTGCTAGAGTTGGTATCAATGGAAATAAAGATTTGATTTCAAGAACAGTGAAGTTTATAGTCCATGGTGTTTTTGATAACCTGATGAACTGCAAGTATTTTATTATCTTCTGAAAGGTGAAATGTTGATTGGTGTTCCATTAATTTGTTGAGAATGGATAAGTCATTGTGAGGAAGAATTTCAGCTAAGACATTAAGGAGTGGGAAAAAGACTTGCAGAATTTGTTTTTGATTTCAAATTTGATGTGAATAATTTTTAAATCAAAATTTAGATCTGAGTTGGAGAATTGATAGTTGGAATTAACCAGGATGTAGGACAATGTTGGAGGATTGGAACTTGAAAATAGGAGACTAGTTTTGTTACAAAGACAAATGAAGTTTTATTTTGTTTATAAATAACAGACTTTTGATTTTTTGTTATCTATTAAGACAATGTCTAAGATAGAAAATTTATTTTCATTATAAATAGTCTTGGGGGGACTACTCTAGGCTCTTTTTGTTTGCCTTTGAATGAAATTTTGTTTATGTATGTTTTCTTTTTGAAAATTTGTGATTTGATAATTGACAAAAAGAGTTTTTTTTAAATCACTTATAAATTATAGAAATAAAATTATATAAATAAATGTAACATAGGTTTAAATTGAAGATATAAAAAAAAAAACAAATTTTAAATAGAAGTAAATAGTTGGTTCTTATTTACAAAAACTAAATTAGTAACAATAATTACAATATTTCTGATAGTTTTAATAAATAGTAAAATTAAAATATTTATAGATAATAATTTTAAATAAATGATATTTGAAAATACAGTATATATATATAATAAATTGTTAAAAGAAAAAATAGATTTATATAAGTATAAATATTAGATGTTATAAAGAAAAAAAATCTATAGCTAAAGATAATAAAGATTAAAGTTTATATTAATAAATTTTATTATAAAAAAACTTTAATACTTCCTATAATAAAATAGAAGAATTTTGTTGTCATGAAATTATTATGGAAATTAAGTGGCAAAATATAATAATAGATGATTTTATAAACCTATTTTTAAAAAGTAAATAATAAAACAATGATTTATTAAAGTATAAAATAAAATAGAATGGAAAAAAAATATAAATTTATATATAAGATTCAATAAAAAAATATATATATAATAGACATATATAGAAGACTGATTTTAAAAAATCTCAAAAGAACAAATTTTTTATCAAATTAATTAATAATAAGCTATTAATATTAAGTAATTTGACTATAATAGGATCTAATCTATATAAATAAGTATAGTAAATTATATGTAAATAACAAGAAAAAATAATAAAATATTTGCTAGAATATTTATTTTATAAAAATTAATTATATGAGATCTAAAATAAGAAAATAAAAGCAACTCCTAAAGAATTTAAAGATTTTTTTTAAGAAAAAAAATAAAGCAAAAAATATATATATATAATTAATTATAAATAATGGAGAAGAGATAGAAAAGTAAAACAAAAAAAATAGTTAAGTTAATAAATCAAATTTCCAAAAATTGATCAAGAAATGCTTAGTTTTTATATAGAATTAATAAAAAAAGATTTGGTAGAATAAATAGTAAAACTAAAATAACAGAAAAATAAATTATAAAAATAGTCAAAAATGAATAGTAAGATATAAAGAAAGATTTGTTATTATATTTAAAAAAAATTTAAAACCTGAGATATAAAAAGATAATCAAATGAAAACAAATATAAAAATTTCATAAAAGAAATTAGATAGAAAATTTATTGAACTTCTTAGTCAAAAAACCAAAGTTGTAATAATCAAAGTAATAGAATAAGAAAAAAAAAGATTAAAAAATAATAATTTAAAGAAGGTTCTAATAATATGAATAAATATAGAATAAAGTGATTTGATTTAGAACTTGTTAAGTGATCTATAGTAGTAATTTATAGGCAATAATATTAATAGTTTTAAAGTTTTACTTAAAATTAAATTAACCAAGACAAGTGAGCTAGTTAGAACTTTAGCTTTAATAACAAATAATAATATATATATGGCTTATAAATTATTTAATAAAGTATAGATGACTAATTTAATGGAGGATTAAAAAAATAAAATCAAATAAAATTGTAATAAATTAATATAATTAAAAATTTAAGATCCAATTAAAGTAAATAAAAATTTTGACTATATATTTAATTTTCATAAAAAGCAAAATTTTATTATTTTTTTTGATACCACTTATTTTCTGAATATATTTGTCCTATTATAAAGAAGTGGAGAAAAGTTTTTAATTATAAATCTTTTTTCAATCATTTTTTTTCATGAAAATTTTGGGTCTTATCTTTATTACTTTGATTGAATTACAACACTTAAGTCAAATAGAGAATTAAAAAAAGAAGATAAGTTGAATATAATATATTTATAAAGTAAGAGTTTTGTGACTTTATTAATTTCAAAGTATCAAATGTACTAATATCAAAATAAAAAATAAAAAATCATAACTTTAATAACAATCTGTGATAAATAAAGTAAAATTTTAAATATTTGAATTATAAGGTTTCTTAAATAAAGTGTATATAATATGCAGGCACATATACAGTATATCATTTGATAAAAGACATGACATAAAGGCTTATTTTATTATATTTATAAAAATATTTCTGATGAATGTGTTAATCAAAAGTAAATGGATGTACCGTAACTCGTCTATTTGCATACAGTAATTTCGATTTTTAGAATTCGACGGTATTTCCTAAATAACCTTTTTATTCATCATTAATTGTTAATTGTTAATGTGCAAAATACATGTGCATATTATTTTTAATTGATAGTAAAATTAATTAATAAAAGAAAAAAGCCCCTCCAAGTTTTCACACCCATATTAAATAGAAACACCAGACCATTTTTGAAATCGTATCAAAGATAGTAATCATTTTTGTGATAAAAAAAATTTTTATTCGCTATGTCACCCTTTGCTAAATTTCAAATTCTTGCATTCGATATTCACGTGACTTGGATAAACGCGCAATGCAATGACATACGCATGCAAATATACAGTATGTTGATTACGTAGTCCGGAGCGAGTCAAAAGATCTTATCTGCATCACTATTATAAGTGTTGTTGTTTTGTTATTGCGTCAATAACATTCATTCCAATAGAACGAGGATGATTAAATTTTTTGTACAAACACTGTTTTGAAATGATCATTATATAAAATATGCAACTTTCCCATCATGGAGGCTTACCGTGAATGGTATTCTCTCCTTTTTCCTTCGTGAAACAAGTTGGTCGCACCAATTTCGCGAGTATCGGGTGCGCTTATCTGTTGTCGTTGTTTGTATTTTTGTTCTCACATACAGTATACACATCCTCATTCATTCATTCATTTTTTTTTTTTTTTTTTGCGTCGTTTCCACTTAAATTAATATTCATCCTTCTGCATTCGCCTCTTCTCTTTCTTCACTCTTCCCTTCTCGGGTCGCAGTGACAAAGTTCTGTCTTTGCGTGCACGTGATGAATTATTTGCAGTGTCAAGAGGTTTATTTTGAACAATATCTTTTGAAATTCATATCATTGGTGTGTTGTAAATGCTCCACGATCTTAAAATTGAAATTTTGTGTAAATAGAATTTCGATTGCTCCAAATAAAAAAAAGGAAAAAGAAAAAAGGATGCCTACTGTAAATGTGTGAGAAATCCTGTTTAATAAAAGCACAATTTTGTGCGAATGAAGACCGTATACGTAGAATAAAATAAAATAAAATAGAATGAATAAATAAATAAATCTCGCAAAAGATACGATGTGCGTATGCAGTATGTTCAAAAAATAAAATAAAAAGAGGGAATATGCATGTTGAAAGAAAATACTGTAAATGAAAAACATAATATCTAGTATAAATACTCAAAGATACGATATTAATAGTAATCGGAGGGCAAAATCAAATGTTTATCTGCAATGAATTTGGCATCTACTAACAACGGACCATACCATTCTTCTTTATTACTTGACGAAGATAAAAACGTTAGTCTATTGAGTTTCCTTATTGGAGATTTACTTTTTTATTTGTGAATCAAATTCTCTTTTATCATACCATACCTCTTGTTTCACACACACTTATATAAGGTGATGCAAGCGCGTGCGCTACTGTAATTTCACGCGACCTAAGATGATTCAATTGATAGAATATGGCCGCATCAAGGTCTCGGTCATTATTGTATCTGGAAGTCAATACATTTTCTCTTCCCGTCGCTGTACTCTGGAGGATCAATATATACAATACTTAAGGAAATGAAACCGTGCTAACTTCAAAGGATTCGGTGAGATTTCCATATTAATGGAATCCCGTTTCCAAGAGTTGCTGGATGGGAAGGAATACTGTGCAATGTAACATCATGGACTCCTCATTAATCAGGGACAACTGCAAATGGGCAAAATATTAACTTTGATAGATAAAAGTTTTTTCACGTACAGTACACGTAGGCCCGGTCCAGACTGGTTTTGTGACTTGCCTGGTCACTAGTGTCCCGTTATGATGCTAACTTTATTTCACCTGATTTTTGTCATTTGGTGTGGTGGATCGAATGATGCGCGTGCAACGAGAAGAATAAAAAAAGAAAGAAAAAGGTTTCTCTGTAGAGTAAAAAAAGGTTTCCTAATGAAAAATAAATAAATAATAAATAAATAAATAAAACGCCGTCGATAGGATCATGACATCCTGTAGTTACGACATTGAGTAAACGCCCTTGTTTCAATGTGACGATAATGAAATGATTGATTATTCAAACCAGCATGAATGTTTTGATAGAGATAACAGTAACAGTGATAGCCGTCCTCAATTTGCAATAGAATTTCATTTCACCGCATTTTATTACGATGAATAAAATAAGGTGAAAAGGAATCGCGGTTGGACTGTTCGTCGTTGTATTGGTTTGTTTAATATACAGTAAACCAAATTGGTCCATATGCGCACAAGACGAGGCGGTATGTACGGCGTGCACAATAAGGGTCACGAATTCGTACGGTAAATATTCGCGTCAAATTGATATTAATGAGCAGCCGTAAAGGTACAGGGCAATTGAAGACACTCTGAACTCCGACTAATTTAACAGCCGTTAATATAGCGAGGTTAAAAGGAAAACAATATGTGTTTTAATGATGATTCACAAAGTTGCATCTCCAAACTAGAAACAATGCATTATGTGAGTGCTTACCTAAGCGATTTTGTCAGTTGTTTACAAGCGTACTAGAATAGGTATTTTAAAATTTTTCCCGATTCTAGACTTTTACGTGCACCTCAATGAGTTCCTTTTTTAGAGAAAAATGATCAGCTTACGATCGCACAATAAAATGCATAATTAAAGCCGTCCGACAACGGTTTGCGTATATCTGACAAATCCTTAGGCATATGCGTATAACTCACATTATTCAAGTGCCTTATTTCATTAGGCCTAGTTTGATCCAATATAACGTAGTTTAGAGGTAAATTAAAATTCAGGTCAGGTTAAGCTTTCCGGGCATAGACGATGCGGTGTGATTATGTGATTTGTGATGGTGTCGACAAGCACGGGGGTTCGGCTTCCATTGTGACCAATAAATTTGAAGAAAATGCAAAATGTCGATTACAACACGAAAAGGATGGAAGCAATTGACCATATATACTGTACATGTTACTGAGGTGATGAATTTGTACGCGCGGCACGCACCGGGGGAGTCAACATTTTTTCGATGTTACAGGAGGTGACGTTTGAAAATGCTTATCCAATAGTGTTTCATAAAATAATTATCTAATCTCATTAGCGTCAATCGCGATTTATGTCACCCCTATTCAATTTCGATATCATCAAAAAAATGCATTCATACAATACATACATACATACCTACATACATACAGCAACTTGATCCCTTTTCGTACAGTAAGTTCGCCTTTTGACGAATACCACGAATGAGAAATCTTTTATCATCACAGTTGCACACTTTGCCGGCGCATTCGGTTAGTTGGTCGACATTTGTCAAGTTACTACGGAATCAAATGTTTCATACGAGCAATTCGATGATAGATAGGTAGGTATTAAGCGTCGTCGAGGTAAACTGTGACGAACGCGTTTCGATCGATTTTTTTATTCTTCCTTTCACCTGAATTCTTCTCTTTTCTTTTTTACCACAGGATCACCATCCCGGGTTTATCTTCACCCACTTCCCAAAATTTTCCGTGTGCGAAGATCGTTGTGTGCATGCACATGATGTATAATCAAATCATCGAACGTGTAGTACCAGAGTCTAGAATCTATTAACAATTTAATTGATCGACAAGCCCACCTATCGAGTATATAACATCAATCATCTTTTCTTTTTTCATCGCCGATGGTTACAATGAATTGATCTAGCCTCATTTGATTACGTAATTTAGAATACCCATTATGTCAGCCTTTAAGTTTGGTGTATACAATATGTTTGAACTGGTAAAAATCTATGTACAGCATGTATATATATAACCCTATATATACCTTAACAATTTGTCAACCACACACACACACATCGTACATATTCCTGTTTCTGAAAATTTATTACTTCTCAGTTCATATTTGCCCTTTCAAAAAAAAAAAAAATACAAAAAAAAAAAAAATACACCAAAAAAAAAAGAAGGCAGCTTTACATAATCATACCTACCATCGAGATATAAATATCCACTCTCAAGAGCTTCTTGGTAACAACGAAATCCCTTCTTTCAGGTGCATCATATTAGCCATTCTAAATAAAACATGGATATTGGTTCGTTGTTGAATTCGGATGAGGATGAAAGTTCGTCGAAATTTTCGTTTGCGGCGGAAAACGAAATTTATGACCCACTGGTAGAAGCTCACACCATCCTTCGACTGCTTAACTGTCCGCTATGCGGTAGATTACTCTCGGATCCCGTCACCTTTCACTGTGGAAATACATTTTGCCGTGGATGCTTACCGGCTAATATGACAAATCTTAGGTTTCGATGTCCAATCCAAGGATGTGCTCGGTGGCATAGTGCCGACGTCGAACCAGATGTTTCAGTGAGAAAGTTGACCGACATATGTCGAAGGGAGATGCCAGAGTTGATCCCTCGCGCCACGCAAAGTAGCGTTCGAATGAATTCACAGTATGAGGGCGATGAGTTCCAGTTTTTGGAGCAACACTTTAATGATGAATGCCCGAGCTCTTCTGACGAAGAATTTTGTTTTTACCCTGGGAAATCGGTCTCACCGTGTAATAATCCCGGAACTAATTCCGGCAACACACAACACCTTAATTTGATTCGCCTTAAGAATTTGCTAGAACAGGAGTTGGAATGCCAAGTCTGTTACCAACTATTCATCGATCCCATAACTACTCCTTGCGGTCACACTTACTGTAGGCCCTGTCTAACGCGATCACTGGACCATAATGACCAATGCCCTTTATGTCGACGTCATCTTCGTGGCTATGATTACTTCTTTAGCAATCCGATCAACAAGACAATCGCAACCTTCATAACCTCCCTATATCCAACCCTGTATGCTGACCGACGGCATTCTGCCGAGAGTAGACTTTATGATGACATGCAGGATGTTCCAATATTCATCACCTCCCTCACCTTCCCAAAGATGCCTTGTTTTTTAGAAATATACGAACCGAGGTATAGATTGATGATCAGGAGATGTATGGAATCGAGGCAGAGACGGTTTGGCATGATGCTAAAACAAGATTCCGACTATGGAACGATGTTGGAAATTCGGTCAATCGAGTTCTTAAACGATGGTCGATCATTGGTGGAGACAGTTGGGACGTATAGATTCCGTTTGGTCGAAAGGGGAATGAGGGACGGTTACACTGTAGGAAGAATCGAAAGGATAGATGATATTGATCCCGAGCAAGAACTGGAGCAAGAGAGGGATGCCATAAGAGCAGCCGATATTAACAACGCTAATCCCGCCAATCCTCGCATACACGAACCAACGATCTCCGAATTAATCAGTATATCCCGAGATTTCATCGACTCACTGAGAAATGGATCGGCTACATGGCTCTTGCAGCGTCTCAACTCCACCTACGGAGACATGCCGGATGACCCCTCCGATTTTTCTTTTTGGATTGCTTCGGTAATTCCAATAGATGAAAATGAAAAATATAAATTGCTGGAAGAAAAATCGGTCAGGGAAAGATTAAAAACGATTGTCTCGTGGATTAACCAGTTGAAGGGACAATGGTGGTTCTCGAGAGGATGTTCCATTTCTTAATTGTAATAAAATCATGTATTATACAATATCACTGTTCACACTTTTCTTAAACGATTGTTGTTGTGTTGACATATGAATGGCTACTCGTAGTCTCCCGACGCACTTCGTATCGCACCACCAGAGTGCAAGTTGAAATGAACGAAGGCATGGCATCTTCCTTCTACACAATACAATCAATCACCTTCCTTTATCCGGGATGAATAGCATCATTTAGTGTAGAAATGAAAACCTCCACCCTTCCACACATTATGTCAAAATGGCTATCAATTTTGAACTTTCCACAAAGGACTCTTTTTTTTTTTTTTTTTTTAAAAAAAAAAAAAGTGCAGCCCACGCAATACATTTTAAACACCTTTCCTAAAATTGAATACCGTCCCCATTAAACCCGGAAAATGCAATCCATTCTTTTTCTTTATTTTTTTTCGAAACCACACTTGTGACTAACATATATCACCCGCCAAACCATTGCACGTTAGCCATCACCAACATTTATCACACCGGGAGGTCACTTTCCAATAACATATAAGCACCAATGACTAATGAATTTATAAGCCCAGCCACTCGCAACTTTTAGAGTGATTTGCCGCTATATCCATTAATGTCAATGCTTTGCATAACTACGCACAATTACCTAAAAGGTAACACCCGATTTAGTCATTTCTCCTTTTTTTTTTTTCCTCAAGACTTACCAAAACTTACACAAGTAAAAAAAAAATGTATTACGATATATTGGTTAACCTCCAATAAGTTACCGTATTCTATACATCATTTACCTATTCATTTTATACTAATTAAAAAAAAAAAAGAGAAAAAAAAGAAAATTTAATACCATTTAACTTAAATAATTTGAACCAACAATGTAACTGTACATACTGTATTAATAAGAAATTAGATGCGTATTAGATTTCAATAAAATTATTAATTAATATTTGATGGCTAATAAAGTCATGGATATTAAATATACAACTAACGTATCAATATACCAGGTGTTCCAAAAGTTCCTATACACTTTTCATCGTGGCACACGAAGGTTACACGAAAAACTTTAGAATACCTGGTATGGTCCAAGTATTAAATGTATAGTATATTTCTCGGACGAATCACACAATCTTATTGAATTTTGTAAGATATAATTACCTGAAAGAAAAGTAAGTCGGATTCAATATTATAAATAACTAACTACTTTGGCTTTGCTTCATATTTTTCTATAACATTTTTGTAGAAATTGCATGTTTTGGTTTGTTTGTTTTTTTTTTTTTTTTTTTAAACTATTTCTTATAAATTAAGGGTATTAAGAGTCGCAACAAATAATTTGTTGTTAATTTTCAAAGTGATAAATACAAATAAAAATTAACCGATTATTAATTTATAAATATTTTGAAAGATTCTGTATAGAAACATCTATCAAAGGCAACATCGTGATAAAATTGAATCTCAGTTTTAAAAAAGTTTAATCAAGTTTTTAACTATATTTACGTTAACTCATTTCGATAATCTACAATTATAAAAAATCAAATAAAGAATTTTTAATTTAAAAAAAAAATTTTTTTCTTATTAAATCACAATATAAAAAATTTATCAACCATAATTATGGTTTCAAATTTTTTAAAAAATTCATTAATTGCATTATTATCATTTTTATAAAACTAGCAAATTCCCATTAATTCTAAAAATTATTATTATTGAGTTTTAAAATTATAATTGAGAATAAATTTAATTTTCCTATAATGATTCTTTTTAATATAAATAACATAATTATTCTTTTTAATCTAAATATATATCTATATTTATCTTTTTGTTAAATTTTTGAGAATATGGTTTATAAAATTTATTAAAATTTAATTTTAAATTCGAATTTTACCTTTTTTAATTATACTAAATTATAAATTATAGTTAATACCAAAATTCTCAAAAAACACAAAAAATTGATACATTGATATATTTATATTAATAATTTCAAAATATAAAAATTGATAAATGGATGTATTTAAATTAATAATTTCAAAAATATAAAAAATTGATAAATTGATATATTCAATTGAATAATTTAAAATTTTTTAAAATTTTTCAATAATATGTTCCCAAATTTATTTATTTTTAATTTTTCAAAAAAAAAAAAAATTTTTTTTTTTTAATTATTTCAATTACTTTTTTTAAAAGAAAGTTTTTTTAAATTTTATATTTGATTTCTTTTTATTTTTAATAACTTGCTATTAAACTAGACTAAAATTTATTAATCAATTAAATATATATAATATATACAATTTATTCAAGTAATAAATCTTTTTAATAAAAAATTCTTTATTAAAATATATATTTTTTAAATTATTTAAAAAATTTATGTATCATGATTTAATTTTTTAACTATATTATTTATTAAATCTTTGTTTAATAAAAATTTTTGTATTATATCAATTTGAAAAATTTAGTTTTATAAAATCCAAATAAAATAAAAAAAAACTGCTATAAAAATTTTTTTAACTAAAATAATAAAAATAAAACCATTTTATAAATAAATTTCTTTTTATAATTCTTTGATCATATATAAAAAAGATATTCACAAAAAGTTTTTATACTTTTTAACTAATAAAGTTTTAATACTTTCCTTAAAACAACTTGAAATATAACTTCAAGAGTTATCTCTACTCTTTTCTTTTTATTTACAAATCTCTTTACTCAAAAACTTAACTTTTAGTAATTAAGAAAAATAAAGTAACACCTTTAATATCAATGATAAGAAAGTTTTCAAAGGAAAAAGAACTAACTATAAAGTACCTAAAATCTATTCAATCTTTAAAACAAAAAGTTTATAAAGGTTTTCTGTTGTAAAAATGCTTATTTTTTCTCTTTTTAACTATTTTGATCCTTTTATAACTTTCACTTTTATAGTTTTCTAAAAAAATTTTACTTATCTCAGTTTGACTCTAAATTTTGAATAATACAAATCCTTATAAAAAATAATGGATTAATATGAAATGCATTAGTTTTTGAAATATGAACAAACTTTTATTGATTACACCCATATATTTTAATAATGTTATTAATAATTAAAAAGAATATTTTGAAAATATTTATCTCAAAAGTCTAAGTTATTTAATGAAAACATTTATAATATCAAAAGATCAAGTAATAAGTAATATGAATTGCAGACTCCTATTATTTATTTAAGTTTCTCAAATAACAACAAAGTTTTAATAGAAGAAAATTGTGATTTAAATGTTTTTTTTGAGAAATTCTAATTCAATACTTGCTTAAATAAAAGATCAGTTAAATTAATTCATTAATATTACGGATAATAAAAAAAGATTTCTTTAAAGTTTAAGTAAAACAAGAAGACTATTCTATTTAAACAGATTTCTTTTAAGGTTTAAATAAAACAAGAAGACTATTATATTTAAACAGATTCCTTTTAAAAAGAGATTATTTTTATTGTTAAACTTTTTTTGATAAATCTTAAATTGTTCCCTTTCCTAATCATTTTTTCTTTTTTATCTTTTTAACTTAACAATTTATTGATTTGAAGATCTATCAATAGTAACAAACTATTGATAATAATCCTAATAGATAGAGATTATAACTAATCTATTAAAGAAGTATAATATTGTCTCTAAAATCTGACTTAAAGTATTTATATATAAAGATGAGTTAGTCATATTATAAAAGTTTTTAAACTATTATAGATTTTGTTTTAATTTCTCAATAAAGACATGTTATTATGGTATGATTATAGGTTAAAATAATAATAATAATAATTTTTTATATAAATATAATAAAAGATAAAGATTTAAAGTAAAGTTTTTTTCACTGATCTTTTAACTATATACAAAAATATATTTAAAAAAAGTTTTTATATTTCTTTGTTACTAAAGTCTTAATATCTTTATCAAATCAACCTAAAATATAACTTAAAAATAATTTCTATATTTTTTCTCTTTTTATAAACCTCTTTATTCAAAAATTTGACTTTCAGTAATCAAAAAAAGATAAGTAATATCCTTGATACCAATGGTAAGAAAGTTTTCAAAAAAAAGAAGAACTAATTATAAAGTATCTAAAAACCTTTTTAATCTTTAAAGTGAAAGATTTATAGAAATTTGTTATAGTCAAAAGGTTTATTTTCTCTCTTTTAAACTATATTAACTCTTTTAAAGCTTCTACTTTCATAGTTTTCTAAAAAATTTTATCTATCTCAATTTGATCCTAAATTTTGAATAGTACAAATCCATACTGAAGGTAATTGACTTACATAAAACATATTGGTTTTTTGAAATATAAACAAGCTTTTATTAATTATTTTTATATATTTTAATAACATTATTATAATTAAAAAGAAAAGTTTATGAAAAGATACCCTCTAATTAAGCAAGTTTCTAAAGAAAACAGTTATAATATCAAAAAACAAGGGTATAAAACATGATATGCCTATCTTTTAATCAAGTTTTTCAGATGATAAGAAGATTTTTTTAAAAAGAAAGCTAAAGTCTTCAAGCTTTCATTTTAGTTAAATAAAGTTTTTGTAAATGTTTTTTTATTTTGGTCAATCTAACTTTACTATAATATAATATTAATATCAATAATACAATAAGTGATCTATACATCAGTAAAAAGATAAGTTTCTTAAATATTTTTCTTAAAGTTTTCATACTTAGAAATGATTGTAGTAGTAATAATAAATAATAATAATTTTATTTTTTTTAGAAATTATGCTATACAATCTTTTTTTTTATTATATTTATATCAAATTTAATTATAAATATAATATGTTTGTTAAGTCTTTTATAATAATAAAAAAAGTTTTTAATATTACTAGTATAATGCATAACTTTACTTGTAAAATATTATCTTCTTATTAAGAAGTTTTGAGAGAGAAGTCAAGAAATTCAGAAAACTCATCAGATTTCTTAATAAATTACTTTATAGATAAATTATCCAGCTTGCTAATACTAGAGAATTAAGATAGACAAACATCTTAACTATTCTTAGTTTCTTAGTCTTGTACAAAAAAAGTATTATAGAAAGATCATTATAGAAAATAAATTATGACAAGCAATGAACTAATCAAGACACTCAATAATACTTATCACAATCTTAATATTTTATCATGAGCAGTTTGTGATAACCCTCAAAAACTTGAATATAAGATATGTATTTTTTGTAAAGTTCTTCTTTTTAATAATATAGTTATAAAATGTTGATTTATCTAAATATAAAAATACAAAAATAAATGATAGAATAAAATGATTTTTTCTGATGAAGCCACCTTCAAGATATTTTGCAATATAACATAGATTTGCTATAAAGCTAAAAGTTATTTTCATCTTAAGAGGTTGTAAAACATTCATTTAAAGTTCATATGTAGACTTCATTTTATAGCAAAAGAATTATTGGTTTTCATACTTTTATAGAAATCAAGAATAACAAATTCTATCATAAAATAGTTATCCAAAACTTATTTGAGCAAATCAATAAGATCCTAAGTTGCAGATGAATATTTTAGCAGAATAACAATTCTAAGTATTATGCAAAGCTTATTATCAATTTATTGCAAAAATAATGTCTACATGTATTTAATTGTCTATTTTCATTCCCAGATCTCAATTCAATAAAAAATCTATAGACCTTATTGAAAAAAAATATTAAAAAGAGTATTAATTTTGAAATTTATAAAATAAATAATTTTACAAAGTGATTTTACAAGTTTAATAGAGGAAGAATAGAAAAAAATTAATATAGAGTTATATTATAAATTAGTACAATCAATATTTAAAAGAATAAATTGATAATAGAGAATAAGGAAGATAAGACAAAATATTAAAAAAATAAATAATAGGTTCTACGTAGTATATAATTAAAATTTTATATTCTAAAATAAAATTTGATTAAAGTTTATTATATTACTTTAATTATCATTATTTATTGTCACTATGGAAGTTTTTCAGATGGCCTAAAGTTCAAATAACATCTTAATCAAGTAAATCCTTTTTGAAAGAAAACTATTTACTTGAATAAGAACCTTTTGGGAGGTTTTGAATTGTTTTTTTTTTTTCTTTTTCTTTTTTCTAGTATATAATTTAACAATTTATTGTTTTGAAGGATAAACTATAATAATAAACTATAAGTAATAATTCTAATAGATAGAAATTATAACTAATATATTAGGAAAATATAATATTGTTCTCTAAATTTGACTTAAAGTATCTAGTTTAAACTTTGTTTTGTTTTATCGAAACTAGTTTAATAAAATCCTTATATTTTTTAAATAGTATAGTTATTTAATTAATAATATATAAAGATAAATTGATTATTTGTATAGAATACCTCCTTCAAAGGATCACAAAGAAAAAGCTTTTTTGTTAAGATAACCAGTGATAAGCTATCCATATTAATAAAACTAGCCACAAGAAGACCAGACTTATATAAGCAAGTAAAATATCTCACATGTGAACAACAGGAAAAGACAATAGAACACTTGCTAGAATATCTAGCATATAAAACTCAGTGGCAAAAAACCTGACAAAAGAGTATAAAAGATATTATGCAAGGTTTTAACAAACTCTAAACAGATAGAAAAAAGGAGTTAGAAGAAAAAGAGATAAGTCTGGCAGTTGATGGTAGAATAGAAAGAGGAGAAGTGGATAATAAAATAGCTCAACTGGTGAAAAGGATCTCAAACACTGGTCAGGATATACTTAGCTTCTGCATGGGACTGATTGAAAAAGATCTAATGGATAAGATAGCAGACTCAAAGTACTATGAAAAGAGAATTGGTAAAAAAGCAAGAAATTAGATAATGAAGATGCAAAGAAAACACATAATCACTTTAGAAAGAAAATTTGAAATATCAGATGTGAAAAGGTAATAGAGTAGAAATGGATATTGGGAATCAATAGAGATGACAAGATCAAAAGGCTGACACATTTACAGAGGCAAAAAAACAGGATCAAAATATCAAGAAATCAGTTATATCAAGTATTATTAAAGAAAAAAGAATTAGAAAATATGATGTTTAAATAGGTTCTGCAAGATGGAGTAAAATATGGGATGAAATAGTTGGGTTTTAATCTCTATCCGAACTTAAAAGAGTGACCAGTAAGCAATGATATTAGAAATTGGGTGGATATTTATCTGAACTCCTAACGGAGTGATAAATTACTCTCGAAGTTGCACTTAGAAAGGTAAAACAATCAAGATGAGTGAATTAGTTAAAGAATTAGTTTTAGTATCTCATGTTATATATACAACTTACAAATGTTTAATAAAGCATATGTAATTAACCTGACAGAGAGCAAAAAAAAAAAATAAGTTGATTATTTGTAAATAGTTTATGTAATATTGTAAATATTTCTAATATTTCAATAATGATATACTATAATAGCATGATTGTGATTAAAAAAAAAACTTTAAATATAATCTCAAAAGTTATTTTTATTTTTATTTTTTATTTATAAATCTCTTCACTCAAAAACTTAACTTCCAGTAATCAAAAAAATCAAGTAATAATTTTAATACTAAAAATAGTAAGAAAGTTCTCAAAAAAAAAAAAAAAACTTATAGTAAAGTATTTGAAGATTTTTCTAATATTTAAAGTGAGAAATTTTTAGAAATTTTGTATAGTAAAAAGATTTATTTTCTCTTTTTTTAATTGTCTTGACTCTTTTAGAGCTTTTATTATTAAGGTTTTCTAAAAAATTTTGTCTACTTCAATTTAATTCTGAATTTTTAGTAGTATAAATTTTTATCAAATAATATTATTTATAATTAAAAAAAATGTCTAAAAATAATTGTCTTCAAAAGTTTAAATTAAATTTCTTAGTAAAAATATCTATAACATCAAAAAATCAAGTAATAGATAATATAGATTACAGACTCTTGTCTCTTATTCAAGTTTTTCAAATAGTAATAAAGCTTTAATAAACAAAAGTTAGAATTTCGGATAATAAAAAAAAAAATTTTTTTTAAGATTCAAGTGAAGCAAGAAAACTATTCTAATTATGCAAATCTTTTTAAGAAGAGATTGTTTTTATTTTTGAATCTTTTTTGATAAACCTTAAATTGTTCTCTTTCTCTAATTATTTTTTTTCTTTTCTTTTAATTTAACAACTTATTGATTTTTGGATTAATCAATAGTAACAAACTATTAACAAGAAATTTAATAAATAGAAACTAATTTAATCATATTAGTAAAATATAATATTGTTCTTAAAACCTAACTTAAGGTATTTATATATAAAGATAAATTAATTATTTTATAAAAGTCTATAATTTATTATAGATTTTATTTTAATTTTTAAATAAAAACAAATCATTGTAATATAATTGTAAGTTAGTAAAAAATAATAAACAAACAAATAAAAATATTTAAAATTAAATAATCTTTATTTTTTTATGATATAAAAACTTATTATTTGATCATATTAATCTTTTTTTTTTTTTTTTAACCTGCAATAATGTCACAATGGCTTGTCTTTATTGAGAAATTAAAGTAAAGTTATAATAATTTATAGACTTTCACAAAGTAACTAACTTGTTTTCATATATAAGTACTCTAAGTTAGATTTTGAGAACAATATTATACTCTCCTGATATATTGATAATAATCTCTATCTATTAAAATTATTGTTAACAATTTGTTACTATTGATCATTCAAAAATTAATGAATTACTAAGTTAAAAAGAAGAAAAGAGATAATTCAAGGCCCACAAAAAAAAAATACAAAAATAAAAACAATCTCTTTTTAAAAGGAATTTGTTTGATTGAAATAGTCTTCTTGTTTCACTTGAATCTCAAAAAAAATCTTCTTTTTTATTACCTACAACATCGAATAAGTCAATTAAACTGGTCTTTTATTTAAGTGAACATCAGATTGGGATATCTCAAGGAAAGCAATGAAACCTTAACTTTTTTCTATTAAAGTTTTGTCATTACTTGAGAAGCTAAGATAAAAGATAGGAGTTTGTAATCCACATTACTTATTACTTGATATTTTGATATCATAAAAGTTTTCATTAAGGGACTTGTGCTTTTGGGAGTAAACATTTCTAGAACTTTCTTTTTAATTATTAATGATATTATTAGAACATATGAATGTGATCAATAGAAACTTGTTTACATTCCAAAAACTGATATATTTTATATCAACCAATTACCTTTAATAAGAATTTATGCTATCCAAAATTTAAGATCAAATTGAAATAGATAAAATTCTTCAAAAAACTATAAAAGTGGAAGCTTTAAGAAAATCAAAATAGTCAAAAAAAAAAAGAAAATAAGTCTTTTTACTGCAGAAAAGCTCTATAAATCTTTTGCATCAAAAATTAGATAGGCCTTCAAGTACTTTACATTTAGTTCTTCTTCCTTTGTGAACTTTCTTGTCATTGACATAAAAAGTGTTACTTGACTTTTCTTAGTTATTATAAATTAATTTTTTAAGTAAAAAGATTTGTAAATAAAAGAAAAAGGGTAAAGGCTACTCTTGAGATCATATTTTAAGTTGATTTAAAGAAAGTATTAAGACTTTATTAGCAAAGAAGTATAAAAACTTTTTGTGAACATCTTTTTTATATATGGTTAGAGAAATAGCAAAAAAAGTTATATATTGATTTTATTAATTATATATAACTTAAATAATCTAATTAAAAAAACATATAGAAATAAAATATTAATTAATATTATTAAAAAATTGTTAATAAGTTATTAATAATATATAATATTTTTATATCAATTAATTATTTTTAATAAATTTATATTACTTCAAAATTTAAAATTAATTTAAAATACTTTATATAAAATTTTATTAAAAGTTTTAAAAGAAAAAAGTAAAAATAGTAAATAGAGAAATTTTCAAAATTTAAACTTATATTTGTATAATTTATAAAAACTTAAATTGTATATATTAGAATTAATAAACTTTAAAATAAATATATAAATAATTTATATAATATGTATTTAATTATAAAAGAAAAATAATAAAAAATTGGTAATAATAAAAATAATTGATTTATTTTTATTTATTTTTTTTGAGTACCTGTAATCAAACTAAATTATCAATTTATTAATAAATTGAAACAAAAGTACATTTTTATTTGAGCAGTATAATATACACTATAGCTAAACTATTATTCTAATTTAACTAACTTGTTATAAGCATAAAAGTTTCTAAGTTAAGCCTTGAAGACAATATTTTGCTTTACAGTGTCTTTGGATAAAGACCCTTTTAGTTCACTACATTATTGTTAATAGGTTGTCACTACTATAAATTAAGTTGCTGAAATACAGAAAACTACAAAAGGATAAGTTGAAAAAAAAAAAGAAAAATATCTAAAAATATCTAAATAAACAATAAGAAAATAAAAAATAAAAAATTAAAAATTAAAAAAAAAATTTTTTCTCCTAAGATCTGCTTTCCAAGACTTCTTCTTAATAAGAAATGTCTAATTGAAATATACCTTTTTCTCCTAACTATCTAATGAACTTATCTATTTTTTATTTTAATTTTCTTTTTGTATATTATCTGAGGAAACTTATTGTCTAGTGATTAAAGATAAATAGCTAATATAAAAAATAAACAAACTCCTATTGATTATATTTATGTATCTTAATATATTATTGATAATATAAAAAAGAAAGTTCTAGAAAAAGTGTTTTCTCCAATTGTATATATTCAACCTTCAGAAAACAATTATAATATCAAAAAATGAGCAATAGATAGGTAAATAGATCTGATTCCTATTTCTCATTAAGTTCTTCAAGTGATTAAAAGGCTTTCTTGAACAAAAATTAAGACCTTAAAACTTTTATCATAATTAGATAAAGTTTTTGAAAAGATTTCTTTATTTCAATCAGGTAAACTCTTTTATAATATAATGCTAGTTCCAGTAGTATTAAGCAAATTTATATATTGGTAGAAGGATAAGTTTCTCAAATATTTTTCTTGAAATTATTTTTATGGATAGTTAAGTTCCACAAACATCATAAAGTTTAGAAAATATTCAAATTAGATAAACACCTTTTAAGAAAATACTATAAAATGCAGTAAGAACCTTTTAAATAACTTTGAATATTATTTTCTTTTTTTCTCTCTTTCAGTACCATACTTTAGTGATTTATCATTTTTTAGAATAATCAATAGTAATAAACTGTTATCAATAATCTCAATAGTTAGAAGTCTTAATCAAACTACTGAAAAGTATAATATTGATTTCTAAATCTGACTTTGAGTATCTAGTTTAGACTTAATTTTATTTAGTCTAAACTAGTTTAGTTGACTTTTTATATTTTTTAAGTAATCTAATTCTTTAACTAATAATATACAATAATAAGTTAGTCACTTTGTGAAAGTCTATAAAATATTGTGTTATCTTTCAGTATTTTAATAAAAACATGCTACAATAGTATAATTGTGAATTAAAAAAAAATAGTATATAACTTCAAATTATAATATAATATAATAAATAATAGTATAATATTATATGCAACTTTAAATTATAATATGTAACAAAACTTTTTGAAATTTTTTAAAATACATATTTTTGTTTATAAATTAATAAAAAATTATTCAAATTATTTAAAACTTTA
>CAJVPT010000905.1:0-24902 GCA_910592055.1 Acaulospora colombiana | reverse complement strand
ACAAAGTTTCTCACACCATGATTGGGCAGACAGAGCTCACATTAGTAAAAAGAAGTAAACAAGCTCCTATTGGTCACATCATGTGTCTGAATGCATTTCCTCAGCTCTATAAGAACCTGGGATTCACCATAAGTCATTGGGTCTGAGGCGGATGGATACAGGACACTCCCACATTACCTTATTGGTTCCTTCAAGAAAGAGTTCGCCCGACCATGGCAAAGATCACAAAATACTACAACTGGGTTTTATAGTTGCAGTCATCTACTCCTGGCCACTGAATAGGTTCTCCTTAGCTCTATCGAATAGGTAAAGATTCAAAACACAGTCCCCGTGGCAAAGTTGGGTTTTTCAATAGGCGAAATATAGGGGTCAAATTTTTTTTTTTGGAATAACGTATCTTACCTGGTGCGTGCGTTAGGGGGAATCTAGGAGGATCAATGAGTCTTCTTTCCTGGTGCGCGAATGAGATTGATCTGAGTAATTCTCCCTGATAACAGGTCATCTGGTGGATTAGAGTGGTTAGAATTTTACAACACAGAGATGCTAAAAGCAGTTGAGGAACAGGCAACATGCCCTCGATTGATGAAGCCCTTGAAGAGTAACCAGCTTATGGAATCAAAATAGTAGTAGTAGCGTAAAATTGTAACTCTCATGTATAATCCTAGAAGTGTTTTATTGGCAATGATGTCCTGTATTAGCATTTTGTATTTTATTTGAGACTCCAATAAAACAAGGCTGAGTCACCGTTTCAAAAAAAAAATAAAATAAAATAAATAATATCAAATTATATATAAATATAAATGATTTTTTTCACAAGTTTTATAAATTTTTGAATAAATAGTTGTCAAATTTTTAATAAATGATCAATAAACTTTTAATAAATAATTTAATGAATAGTTGCTGAATTTTTAATAAATTGTTAAGAATTTTTAATGAATAGTTTTGATGAATAGTTGTTGAATTTTTAATGAATAGTTGATAAATTTTTGACAAATTTTTGGTAAATTATTAATAAATTAATATCAAATTTTTATTGAATTGTTATTAAATAATTTTATAATAAATTTTTAATGAATTTTTGTTGAATTATCTAACAAATTGTTACTAAATTTTTTGATAATTTATTGTTAATCTTTTAATTAATAAATTTTTGATTGTTGAATTTTTTAATTGTCAAATTTTTGATTTCCAAATTTTTGATCATTTGATTACCACTTTATTGCTGAAATAGTAATATGTCAAGTGGTGGCAATTGAAAAGAATTTGACAATATTTTTATTAATAAATTCAATCAAATTTAATAATAATTTAGCTGCTAAATAACACAATTTCGACTAGTGTCAAATACTATAGGTATCAAAATAATAAAAATAGTCAAGAGACAAGGCTAATTAAATGTATGGATTGTTCAAAAGATTTTATTTAAAAACAGAGTTACATCATAAAGAAAGATAAAAAAAAGATATATATGATATCATATCTTAATACAAGAAAAAATACTAACAGAACCCAAATACTAACAATTTCATGTCCATAATATCTCTTGAAAGAACAATTGAAAAAACAATAAATGGTAATAAAATACTTGTACAGAGTCTGTAAAGGTAATTCTAGCAGTCTATTTTCTAAGGTGCCAAGATGGATTCTATAAATATAAAAAGTTGAGAAGAAATGATCATTAAAAAGAATATTAAAGAAAGAGTATATTAAGATTATATAATAGAAATACTCCAATGTAATCAAGAATTCAAAGTTAACTTTCTATTCAAATACAGTAAATCACTAATTAATTATGATAGTGACAATATGAAGATGAGACAACATGGATTCAAATAAGTAATATAGAAAAAAAAAGTAGATTTCAAATAAGGATAGATAGTTGACCTTCATCTATATATACAAAACTAACATCAAAATACTTCCAATAGTTTCAATAGATAGCTCAATTAAAATCTTTATAGATAGTTAAGCCTATATCTCAAAGTGAAAAATAGTTGAAAAAGATAATTCGAAAAGAATATATAAATGATAGCTAAAGAATAAAAACTGATTATTATGACACAAATAGTAAAGCTGATCAAGAAAAAAATTTAGATTTGAAGTTATCAAGGTCAGACACATTCTCAAGACCTCCATAATGATAAAGCAGATGCCTTAATCAAAGATGTTCTCAAACTTCTAATAATAGAATGGAAAAATCTCACCTTCTACAAAATCTCTATAGAAATCAAGTGGCAAAACAAAACTTTAGATAATTCCATAAGGCAATTCATTAATAAGATTAATAACAAGACTACAGCATATCAGTGAACATTATAAAACAGAATGAAAAAGAAATAGAGTCACCAAATTCAAGAACAAAAAGGCTATATATGGGATTTAGTATGGGAGAGAATAAATAGCTATATATAGAATATATCTTTCAAAATTCTCAAAGAAAAACTTTCTTATAAAACTGATAAATGATAAATTATTAACACTGAGTAAACTAATAATAAGAAGGCCAGACCTATACAAGCAAGTGAAATGTATTGCATATAATCTTCAAGAGAAAGAAACAATCAATTACTTGCCAAAATATCTAGTATATAAGAAACTGATGAAAAAGATATGAAATAAAGATCCTTAAGAAGTTTTAATGAATTTCAGAAAACTTTACAAGAAAGAAAAAAAAAAGCAGAAGAGAAGAATACTAGATTAATAGTAGATAATAGTGAAGAAATGGGTAAAGTAAACAAGTGAATATCCAGACTAGTAGAATAGTTCTCAGTAATTAGTTGGGATATATTAAGTTTCTTTGCAAGATTAATAAGAAGCAAATTCATCCTTGAGATGACAGATCTCAAATGCCATGGTAAAAGAATTGAAAAAGAAGCAAGAAGATAGATCAAGAAGTTGCAAAATATTACTTGTAACTAGTTTCAGAAAAAGGTCTGGAACACAAGATGTGAAAATATGATATAATAGAAAAGATTGCAAGGAATTCAAAAAAAGGATAATATAAAAAGACCTTCTAATCTTTCAGGTGTTAAAACCATATGACTGGAAAGAAAAGCTTCAATACTAGAAGAAGAAAAATTAGAAGAAAGATCTAAAAACTATCTTATTAAGAGGGATTAAATTTGGGATGAGATAGTTGGGTTTTGAGTATTGTTAGAACTTGAAAAAGTTATCTGCAGTAGTGACCTATAGACAATAATATTAGGAGTTAGAAAGATTTTTAACTAAACTCCTAATGAAGTGATAAATTACTTTCAAAGTTGCACTTAGAGTAGTAATTATAAAGACAAGTGAGCTAGTTAGTATTTTTTAACTTTAGTGATTCATATTATATGTATAGTTTACAAATATTTAATAAAGTACATATAACTAGCCTGACAGAGAATTAAAAAAAAATCTATAATATAGTAGTAATGCACTTAGATTGCAATTACAAGGTTTAAAGTTCAATACTATAGTTTTTTTTTTTTTTATGCTGGCTCAACCTTGTTTTATTTGTTATGATGTTTTATACTATCTATCTATTTACAAGTAAAACTCAATAGAAAGGTGTTCCCTAATGGACCTCTCACCTTGCAACTTGTTACCACCCTATCTGAAGGGCTAATATATCAAGGCTGGGCTAGTGCTAAAAGAAATTTCAAAAATGTAAAATGGGTCAACAATGTTATTTATTCAAGTATTTATGTAGCTGTTTATCAATTTTGTAAATTGACTTTTAATGTGAAACTCTATTTCTGTGAAATAAGCATCTAAAGTGGTTGTGTTGTACTTAACTACTCTTTCTTTTTTTCTGGTGATGCCTGCTTTGCATTTTTATTCTTGGAACTATTCACATCTATCGATCTATATCTCATAGAGGTGTTCTATTATCTGGGTTCTTATATCTGTTAAACATTGTGTTCTGATATGTTTTTCGATAATCACCTTCCTGATTTTATAAAAGGTTCTTTTGAAGATTCATCTCTAATGTAGACTTCAAGATGTTGTGTGGAGTCTAGATTCAACTTTATTATTGTGGGATTCCTGTTGGATTCTTTTGGCCTTTACTCCTTATGTGTGTTTATACTATTTACTATTATTTCCTTGATTTTGTTTCGTGTCTTTTCTTTTTGTTCCTGGCAGATAAAGGAATGGATACATGTCTCTACTTCTGTATATTGCAAGTATTTGTTGTCTTGATAAATTGTTGGTAATCTTTTGTTTAGTTTTGCTTTTATTGGTAATTCATTGTTTCATAGATTCAGACTGAACCTTTTGTATTTTTAATCTTCCCTGTTAGTTATGTTGTTGCTCATTTTGGTGTATTGCAAATAATCAGTTGTTGTTTTCCAATAAATCTGTGAGATCATTTGATCATTAAAGTTGTATCTAGTCCTATTTAAAAGTTTCCATTTTTCTAAGTGTATCATTTGGATTATTTGCTATATTGTCTCTTTCAGTGGAATGTTCAGGTTTTGGTTGTTCCACTGTGGGATAATTGTTGGTTGTTTGCATGTATGTGGGTGGATTTCTATTATTTTTTCTCCTGGTTTTATACCTTGAGTTTGTGCTATCTATGTTAATTTATCTGCTTATTCATTATATTCTATCCCTGAGTATGCTTTTATTTTGAGTATCTCTAATTTGATGCTCTTTCTTTTGCATAGGTGTTTGATTTGGATTAGGAGGTTTGTATTTTTTTTATATATTTATTATTTTGTTCTCTGAGATTTTTATTATTTTATTTATTCTATTTATGGCTGCTTGACTGTCTGTAAAGATTCTGTCCTGCTGCATTCTAGCAAGATACTAATTGTTGTAAGAATAGCAGTGATTTTTACCCTTATTAATGATGGATAATTTTGAATTTGACCTTGAAATTTGAATTCTTTCTTGTTAGAAGATATGATGACTCATCTGAAACTTATGTGAAAGCTATTATTGATTTTTGTGAGTGATTTATTTGTGTATATATCAAATATTGCATAGTTCTCTAGTGCTGCAGCTATATTTGTTAATTGTTCTGAGATCTGATCAGTTGTTTTGAAAAATGTTGTGATCATTTTGTCTTTTCAAGTATATATATTTGAAGTTCTTGTTTCTGTATCATGTTTCCTCTGATGGTAAGTTCTTCCAGGACTGTATTAATTGAGTTAGGGATACACAGTTTCTTCATCTTACTGACTACTGGATTGTTGTGAGGGTCTCTCTATATGATACCTTGCTTTTATGTACTGGAATGTTCACTGCTGTTGTTTTGCTATGATAAAGATGCACTCTGTTGCTTGTTCCAGGTTTTGCCGTATATTTCTTGGGTATCCGGTGCAAGTCTATACTGGAGATAGCTCTTCTTCTTATATATAGTATTTGTAAAAATGTGTCATTCTGATTTATTCTTTTCTATTTTCTTCCTATTATAATTTCCTAGTCTTGTTTAGTACATATTCAGTAGGGTTTTACTGTATTTTAATTAATTGTTGGGATGCACTGAAGGAAAGTGTTGGTTTCTTTTACTAAGGTTTGTTACTTTTTAGCTGATTATTAATTAGGTTTCTTATAGTATGGAACCAGATTGGGGTTGGACTAAAAATTGGTTTCCTTTTCAGTCTGATGATTTGGCACAGTGTAAGGATTTAGTTTTATTTGCATTCAATAGTTGTCCTGTGAAAAAGAGTCCATGTTTTTATAATTTGTGTCAATTTTGGTTGTAAAAGTTTTGATTACAATGCTTTCAATGGTAGTGTCAGTTTCTATTATTGTAATTAGTATAGGATTCTTCTTATACATTTTGAACATAATTCCATATCTTCTTAATAACCAAATGATGTTATATATTAGGTTTATCTCTTATCTCTTAAATAATAGGATTAGATGGCTACATATATTGTTGGTTGACCAAAACTGATTCTGTAGTTTTTGAAGTTTTACTTTTACAATTTTTCTTGTCATGTTATCATTATTTATTCTTGTTGGCCAATTTCTTACATGTAGGAGTAGTTGTCTATTCCAGATGTGAAAGAGACCATACTCATATTTGTTATATAACATATTATTCAACATAGTTTTGGGTAGACCCAGTTTATGTTTATATGTTGCTATTAGTCTACTCATTAAAAGATTGCATTCTTTCTCTGTTAGTATTATGTCATTGCATAGGTATTTTATATTGAACAACAAAACATAATTTACTATATATTGCATTTGTTTATCTGTTACTTTCTTCATTTCCATAAGTGTTCTAGTTTTTCTGACTTTCTGTTAAATAAATATTCTCTAGTATTTCTTTTTTCCCAAGCTGTCATACCAGACTCCCAGGATTTTAACTAGTGTGTCCTTCAGATTACCCTTTATTATTTGTTGTTTAATTGTTACTCCTAATTCATAGTCACCCTTTTCCCATTTATTATAATCAATTGTGATTTTTGTGGGTTGACTTGAATGTCATTAATGTGATAGAATTGTTTCACTCTTTCCACTATTTGCTGGAGCTCTGTTTTATTGTTTGTAATTCAGGTTGTATCATCCATATAGGTACTTACTACCAATATTTATATGGATTATTTTCCATCTTGTTTCCAGATTGGTGCAGCTTTTAGAAATGATTGAGTATCATTTGAATTCATTTTTAATCTTTGTAATAAGGGGTCATAGAAGATTCTCTAAAGTAAGGGGGAAATAGTGTCTCCTTGATCAATACCATCATTTATATTGTATGTCTCTGTAGATTCATAGCAAATGAGTACAATGTTTTATCTATTCTTTAGCATATTTATTAGGATATTGATTATTTGTTGTGGGATCTTTATTCAATACATTACTTTAGTTAGCATCCCTATATTTACTGAGTCATATGTTTTCGACATGTTTTAATTTAAGATCCATGCTTATTTCTTGTGTTTTTTGGTATGCTCAATGATGTTATTTAAGATATGTATTGGTTCTTGAATGTTACTTCCTAAAAGTGCTACCTAGTTTAGCTTAAACAGTATATTGTGCTTTTTGAAAAATTTGTCAATCTATCTGTTATAATTTTTGTGAAAATTTTCTGGTCAGTGTCTAGTAAGATGATAGGATGTGTAATGTCTAACTTGTTTTCCCAATCTTTGATCTTGAGGAATTGGATAAATCATTTCTTTACTCCATTCTCTTGAGTTTCTTCATGTTTGTGTATTTGATTGAAAATTGTTCAGATTGTTTCTAAGGCCTTATCATCAAGTTTCTTGTATGCTATATATGAAAATGATTTGTACCTAGGGCTGATTTAATACTACAGCTCCTAATGATTTTTTTTATTTTCTTCAAGAATATGTCTTGTAATACTGGTGCATCTATTTTCTCCTTAATTTTATTCTTTAGTCTGTATTTTCTTTTTCAAAGTGGGTGGTTATCTAGGGGTTGAGTTTTCCTTGCTAGGATCCAGGTATGATAGTGTTGATGGACTTTGTTTTTTATCTCCTCGGAGTTTGTGATAATGTTTATCTTCTTACCTTTTTCTATTAGCTTGTCCAGAGTTATTTTTCTGTATAGTCGCTTTAGGATACTATCGATTATTGCTCTCTTATTACTTGTCAGGAATATCTGTCTGATCACAGTTTTTTGTTGCATGATTCTCATTTGTTTTTTGTTTGTAATGGCTTTGCTCACAATCTTGTATGCCTTGATATTTCAATGGATTACACTTGTCCATTCTTGAAAATACTCCTTTGAATGTTCTTTTTGAATTTTTCTAAGTTGGTTCACCAAATCTAAAAAGTGATTCTCTATTAATTCTGATATTTTTATTATAGCCAATATGTCTCTATGAATTTGTTAGATTTGGTTTTTTCATATTTGTAATTTCATCAGAGGGTTCTCCTGTTTGTGTGTATCTAGATGTATTCTCTTTTTGCAGTGATGTTTTCTTTTGAAAACATAATTTTTTGCTACTTTGAGGATGTGATTACATAATTAGATAAAAGAAATAAACAAAATATATCTAATTAAAACAAAATTGCAACATAAATCAAAATAGGCAATTATCAAAACAATAAACAATATATGTAAAAAATTTTTTCATTCACATGACAAAAGTAATATTAATAGTCAAAAAAATGATAATCAACAATTAACTTGAAAGAAACTATTAGGTAAAGAAGCAAGAAATATAGCAAAAATTGAGTACTATAGTTATTAGAACAATAAAATAATTAGGAGATAAAGTTAATAAAATGATTAAATTATTTAAAGGACTATGTTTAAGAAAACAGTTGTATTATAAAAAAAAATATGAAAAAAAAAAATATATAGTACTATATATCAATACAAGAAAGAGCACTAGAAAAATCCAGATACTAACAATTTTAAGTTCCAAAATATCTTTAGAAAAAGCAATCAAGAAAGTAATATATAGTGATCAAGTTTTACTAGAGAATTCTTTTTTATAATTTTTTTCAATATTTTAGAATAAATCATATAGATATAGAAAATTGAGAAGAAATGATCATTAAAGAAAATATTAAATAAAGAGTATATCAAAACTATTTAATAAAAATACTTCAATACAATCAAGGATCAAGTCAAAAACTAATTTTCTATTCAATAGCTCATTTATTAATCATAGAAGTAACAATATGCAAATAAAAGTAACATGAATTCAAATAAGTAATATAGGAATAGAAAGTAAATTTCAAATAAGAATAGACAATTGGCTTTCATCTATATAAGTAAAACTAATAAAAATAATTATAACACTTCTAGTAGTTCCAATAGGTAGAATGGTTGAAATCTTTATAAATAGTCAAATCTATATCTCAAAATGGAAAATAATTGAAAAAAATAATTTAAAAAGAATATACAAGAAATGATTGAAAGATAAAAACTAGCTATTATGGATATACAGTATATTGTAAAATTGATTAAAAGAAAAAAATTAAATCTGAAATTTACTAAGATCAAGATACACTCTCATAATTTTATAATAATAAAGTAGTGCTTTAGTTAAATACACTCAAACTTCCTATAATAGAATAAAAAAATCTTATCTTATATAAATTTCTATAAAAATCAAGTAGTAAAATAAAATATCAAATAATTCTATAAGACAATTTATTAAAAAAGTAAATAATAAAATTATAGCATATCTATAAATAACACAAGATAGAATGGAAAAAAAATAGAACAATTAGATTAAAAAATAACAAAATTATATATAGAATCTAGTATAGGAAAAAATAAATGGACATATATAAAACATATCTTTCAAAAACTTAAAAAAAAAAAGTTTTTCTTATTAAGTTAATAAATGATAAACACCACATTAAGCAAACTAGCAATTAAAAGGCTGGATCTATATAAATAAGTAAAATATATTGTATATGATTTCTATAAATAAAAAATAAACAATTGATTGATAAAATATCCAATTTATAAAGAGCAAATAAAAAAGTATAAAACAAAAATCTCAAATAAGTTTTTAAAAACTTTAAAGAACTCTTGCAAGTAAGAAAAAAGAAAGCTGTAAATAAAAATATAAGACTAATAACAAATAATAAAGAAAAAACAGAAAAGCTAACAAGTGAATATCCAGATTAGTAAAACAAACTACAATAATAAGTCAAAATGTATTAAGTTTTTGTGCAAGATAAATAAGAAATAAATTAATTCTTGAATTTGTGAATCTAAAATACTATGGTAAAAGAGTTGAAAAAAAATAAAAAAATAGATAAAAAAGATGCAAATTATAATGTGCAATCAATTCTATAAGAAAGTTTGAAATACAAGATGTGAAAAGATGATAGAATAGAAAAAAAATACAAGAAATATAAAGTAATAATAAGATAAAAAAATCTCTTGACTATCAAAATTATAAAACTATATTATTAAAAAGATAAGTTCTATTATTAAAGAAAGGAATACTAAAAGATTAAGCCTTGAAAGATATTTTATCAAGAGGAATTAGGTTTGAAATAAAATAGTTGGGTTTTGAGTTCTGTTAAAACTTAAAAAAATGATTTGAAGTAGTAGCTTATAGATAATGATATTAGAAGTTAAAAGGATTTTTACCTAAACTCTTAATAGAATAACAAATTACTTTTAAAGTTGTATTTAGAGTAATAATTATAAAGACAAGTAAGTTAGTTAAAGTTTTAGCTTTAGCAATTTATATTTAAAAAAATATATAGTATATAACTAACCTAATAGAGAATTAAAAATATATATATTATGTAAATCATTATTTTGTTCTATTGATTAAATTTACTTTAATATATCTTATATTATATATGATATATAATTTAAAAATAAAACTAAAATAAGATGATAGATAGAAACTATAACTAATAATTAAAAAAATTATAACTATTAATTAAGATTAATAATATATTTCTGAAAATAAAGTTTTCTAGTAAATAATAAGTTTCTTTAGAGTATATAGTTGTTTCCAAAAGTTTGAGTTTACTTACTATATTTTTATTATAAATTTCAACTTTAACAATTTTTAAATTATTAATTATATAGTTAAAAATTTAGAATTTATATATAGTATATAACAAAACTTTTTGAAATTTTTTAAAATATATATTTTTGTTTATAAATTAATAAAAAATTATTCAAATTATTTAAAACTTTATAATATATTTTTTAAAGTATAAATATAAAAAAATATATATAAAAAAAAAATATTAAAATTATTATGTAATTTATTTATTAATTTTAATTTTAAATTTATAATCTAAAAATTTTACATATAAAGAGACCTGTGGATCAATAGCACAGTAGTAGTGCTTCCAGGATGCAATCACAAGGTTTGTAGTTCAATACCACTTAAGATCAAAATCAAAAATTATTCTTTTGATCAGGTTTTATCAGTTATTCTGTAAAAGTCATACCCAATCATTCAGAGCAAATTCTAATTAGGTTAGGTTACATGAAGATGGGACTTCTAACCTTCTATTGATCAGGAGCTGAGATCTATGGTCGTACTACCAGAAGATTGCATAAAGAAAGACTTCTGGTCTAGCCTAAAATAAAATACACCAAAGACCTCCTGTCCTGATAGCCTTCAGAACCCACACCCTCCTAGCTTAGGATATCCCAATTTGATACTTCATTTAAATGAAAATCAGTCATATAGGACTGATCCGATACCACAGGTGGTGATAAAGAAAGAAAGTGCCCCTTCTGAGATCTGAGCGAATAATATCTGGAAGTATTGAAGGGTGATTAAATCTTATTGGGTATATACAATACAACCTAGTTTAGTGAATATAATATAAAAATTTATAAAGATCACTACTAAATTAACTTATTTTGTCATTAATGACTATATATTTAACCATTTGGTCCCTAGCTAAGTTTGCCTACTCACAGAGTGGTAGCAGGTTTATCTATGGTAAACTGTGATAGATTATTATTAATCTGTATGGATATAAAAATATATGGTTTGTATAAGATAATTGATATAACTGCTATAGAATTTAATTATCCATCAAGTTAAGTTAATTCTTAAATAAAAGTTTGCATCTACCAGTTGCAGTTTAAAAAAAAAAATTTACATATAAAAAAAAAAAATTATAAAATTATTTTTAAAAAATAAATTTTAAAAAATTTATTAAATTATTTTATATAAAAATCTTGATTAATTTTGTTTTTTTAGTTATAAAAGAAATTTTTTATAAAATTTTATATAAAATAAATAATTTTCTATTGAATTATAAAAAGTAAAAAAATTTTTAATAAATTTCCATATTGATTTTATATAGTAAAAACATAATAAAAAATTTATAAATCAATTTTATAAGTAATTTTTTTGGAATTTAAATAAAAAATTTAATATAAAATAATATAAAACTTATATAAATAGTCTTAAGTAACCTTATTCTTTAACTTTTAAAAAATATATATTTAAATTTTTATATTATTTAGATAATTTTTAATTAAGTTATGAATAAATAAAGAATTCTAAAAAATTTTGTTACACACTATATATAGTATATTAATATTTAATAAAACATATATAATTAGCCTGACAAAAGACAAAAAAAAAAAAATAGACATTATATAAAAAAAACTTTTTCCACTAATTCTTCTTTTTTAAAAAAAATTTCTTTTTTGATAATTTTTGAAAAAAAAATAAGATATACTAAACTCAACTCAGCAATACTAATAAGAGCTAACAATTATATAACTCTTCTCAAAAAATATATATGAGGCTTAACAAACAAATTAACAAATAGAAAAGGACATGTTTATTATAACAATATTATGCTTTACTAAATTCTTTGAAAGAAGGAAGAACAAAAAAGAAAATTCAAATCACAGTAAGGTCAAGAAACTCAACATCAACTTTTCAAGCTCCTAATCAGGTCAATACAGATTAATAACTTTCTAGATATTAGAAAGAATTTTCACAAATAATAGTATTAACTAATAAATCAGTTAAAACTCAAAAGTTACAAAGATTCAAAAGAATATTAGGAACTCAAGAACAATAGTCAAAGAATATAGATAGCAATATAGTTGTAACATTTAAATAACTGATATGTAATACAAAATATATATATATTCTTGTATTATACTTAAACAAAAACAATATTTATATGATATATCTCTTAACATAACAAATATAATATATATTTAAAATGCATCAACAATAATAAACAACAAATCAATATTAAACAATAAATAGATAAATAATTAGAAATATATATTTACCTCACATTGATCAATCAAAATACAACAATAGCAGATAAACTTAAAAAAGTTTGAAATCAAAATAACATATTTGGTAAATAAGCAAATAAAAATAAATCTGTTAAAATATTAGATTCAACAACAAACATGAGATATAATATAAATAATATAGTAGCAAATATGAATAGAGCTTAATGCATATTTAAAATAGTAAACAAAAGAGAGGAGGAGATACTTGATACCTTAATCAAACTCTCTTAAAATTATGATAAGTATTCAAAACTATAGACTTTTCAATAACTATTATAACAAAATCGAATTAAATTTAATGAAGAAGTAGCTATATTACTTAAAATATATATAGTCTTAGACAGTACTGTTGTCAAAATACTTAGAATTAATGAAGCAATCTTTTAAAAAAAATAAATTTTAACTTAACACTTACTATATCTTTGGCAACTTGAAAAAAATAATAAAGAAAATCTTTTTCAGCCCTATATAAAAGATAGATTTTTGAAAATTATTGAAAATTTATAAAAACTATATAGACCCAGATATCAAATGATGGAAATTATTGAACAAATAGATAATGAATTAACAATATATAATGAAATCACAATGGTATGTACTTAAGAATAAGAAGAGTTAAATTCTTTAAGGCCTCAAGAAAAAATTAAAAATTACTATATAAGTAAATATAGTTTATATGTTACTAGAAACAAGAAACTAGTTATATCAACAAATACATACTTAGAAAAAAAAAGAGAACTATAAACTTGGAGCAATGATAGCAAACATTCAGAGAAGTCTGAAAAGGAAATCAAGACTTATTTGGATAATATACTAAAATTGTTACAAAAAAGAGAAATCTCTTGAATAAAAAATTAATTAATAGAAATAAAGGGTTAATCTTTTGAGTACAAGAAAAAGAAATTATTCTAAAATATATAAAGAAAATAAATAAAAAAGAAAATAACTTTACTATTTAATAAATAACTTCACAAGTCATAAGTAATATACTATACATAAAATTAGAAGAGATCTAGATAAAAAAAATCTTCTGAGAAATCAAAATTAAAGAAGATATTTCTATTTAACATATCTATTTAATTGATATATATCAAAAAGTCAGTAAATATTATATAGCTGAATACTTAAAAATATATAAATAGGTGCAAAGTATCCATATCTATAAGATAAATATCAATTTAGGATTAAACATATATTAAATAATACAAATATCTTAATTTCAATCCAAAAGCAAAATAAATAACTTCAATTGATATAGAAATATTAAGGGCTATTTTTTCAAAATCAAAATTAAGTAACAAGAAAATCAACAATATTCTGGTTAAGAAAAACTATAACTCTGCAAAACTTCTGGATATAAACAAAACATATGCTATTCTAGTAAACAAGGTATTAAATAGTACTTAAGCTAAAGTATATTATATGTAATATTTAAAGATCTTTATATTTAGAAAACATTACTTTATAGTAGTCTTTTTTGCAACAAAAGAAAATAGAGATAATATATATAAAAAATAAATTTTTTTATAGAAATTAAGTTTTTTTATAAGCATCAAATACTCTACTAACTCAAAAAAGAAAAATTTAAAAAAGTAATTAAAAGCCCAGATACAAGACATAAATAAAGAAAAATAGAAATAAATGAAGAGTTAGCTTTGGATATACTATCAAACATTGAATCTATAAACTTCATCTTTATCTCCAATAAAAATCAGAGCCAAAAAAATAAAAAACAACTAGGTGTCACCATAATAAAAGAACAAGATAAGAAATCAATAAATCTAATAGATATTCTACAATGGAAAGCAATATATAAAATCAATAAATCAAATATATAGTCACTATAGAAATACAAAAGACAAGTCAAAATCAGAAGTAAAAGTTTTACAAGATTTTTTAAATTGTATTCTAGCAAATTTCAAGAAATTAAAATAGAATAGATAAATTAAAAGAACAATTGACTTTCAAAAGATCTAAATATAGAAATAAAGAAGCAAATCACTTCTAAGGGTATATTGGTTATTTATAACAATTATAAAATGAAAAAACCCAGTTTTTTTTCAAGTAACATAATAAACAAGAACAAAAAACAATCAAATAAATATAATAATATAATAGAATACAATAATAATTTAGATATAATGTCATTTTTACATAAGGAATGACAAATATTTTTAAGTAGAAAAGTTTAATATAAAATAATAGAAACAAATAACAAAGAAAATATGATTTCTAATAAAGTTGTAAGAATAGGTATATATAATATAGAAGTATTACAGATAAGACAAATTAATAGAGTCTTATTGAGAAAATACAAAAACAAAAAATAGGTATATTAAGATTATGTGAAATAAAATTAACTCAAACCAATGCATAATAGGCTTTCAACAATAAAAAAACCAATAAGTATTTTCATAGTCTCAATAATGAGATACTATTTAAAGCAGAAATTTAATCTTTTGATCAGAAAAGACCTTGGACTAGATTATTTTACAATTGTAATAGAAGACTTTAATATAAATTATAATCTATTAGAAAATAGGCAAACTTTTTTTAAAGTCATATTTAAACTATTATGGTATCCAGAAATTCCTTTGTTCAACTTTTTAGATGAATAGGAATTTATAAATACACAAGTTATATAATAAAGTAAAAACAAAACTTCTATAAGATGGGACTTAACAAGTAACAGCAGAATAGATTATATCTAGATATAATATAATCTAGTAAGCTACTTCCTACTTTGATTTGATAATTAAGATATAAAAGATATTATAAAAGTGACTATACTATGCTTGTAATTATGCTTTATAATAAAAATCTGTTCACAAGAAATAAAGTTAATAAACACTAAAAAACAAAAAGATATAAAGAGATTATTCCTTTTACAATAACAAGCATATTAATAAAGTTTGGATTACAAGTTTAGAACAATACTTGAACCATTAATATAAGAAGAATCTAATCAAGAAAAAAGAGAAACTCAGACAAATAGGCTCTGAAAAACTTTTAAAAAACTACTATACAAAACAGCTTTCAACAAACTTGTAACTAAAAATATAACTCCAAATAAAGAAAGAAAACATAAGTACAATCCCAGGTTTGTTAAATATAGAAAAGTCTTATAATTAAAAGGGCTTTTTAACAAGACAGAAATATCAACAGATATAATTAATATATAGATCTTTAGCTTGGCTATAAAAAAATATAATACTATTCACAAGTCCAATCACCAGATTGAAAATATTATTTTTGTTCAATATAATATTTTAAATATATTCTGGAGAACTTTAAAAAAATATCCAAAATATAATAGAAGAATTACAATTTATATATAGATTGAAAGTCAAAAAGACAAGATATATAATTAAACAACTCTAGAATAATGATATGAGGACTTATGACACAATCAAAGAAAAATAGTTAACTTTCTAATTAATCGAGTCAGAAACAAGATCATACTTGACAGGATTAAAATCAATAGAAATAATATTGAATATATCACAATAAAAAGGAAAATAAAAGAAGAAATTAGAATGTATTATACAGAGGCATTTAAAAAATAAAATGTTAGTTATGGCAGTCTATCAAAGGATTGAAAAAATGAGTACAGGCTCAAAAAATTTATACAAAAAGCTTGATATAAAAAATTATTTGAATCATTTTCACAAGAAGAATTAAATAAAACATTACATATATTTTCAAATAATAAAACTTTAGACAAATTATAAATTAGTTATGAAATTCTTAAAAAATAAGTCAGAAAAAAAAGAAATTTTTAAGAAGAATGCTTAACAACTTTTTGAAATAGAAAGTTATTCTAATTTATTAAAAATAAAGTTACATATATCTAATAGCTAAATCAAAGTTATGGGGTTGTAAACTCTCAAATATTAGATCTATTGTTTTATTAGAGATCACAAATAAATGTTTCACTAACTGAAGAAAAAGTAGTCAAAAAACTTGATAAAATAGAACAAGTCAAATTTTTGAGAATCTGGACTAGCAATTAAAAACTGTAATTAAATTTAAAGAATATATACTTAAAGAAGTCAATATAATTATCAAAGTCCTGAAAAACAAAAGAATAATTGATAAATGGACTCTCTATATTCTAAATAGAGTATTAATACTTAAAATAGAGTTTAAAATGCAACAAAATATATTGTCTTAAAAAATAAGTAACATGTTAATAGCAGCATATAGAAAACTTTTCAAAAATAAAAGTGTTTTATACAGATCTATATCAAATAGTCTAATTCATTATTCAAAGATTCTCAACTTGAAAAGTATCTAAATACTGCAATGAAAAAGTCAAATAATAGGTCTATATAATAGATCAAATAATTCAAGATCAGTTGAGATTACAATAATTATTAGACTCAAGCAAGCACAAATCAAATATTGAAAGCCACTTAATTTACTAACTTGCAAGTTACTACAGTAAGTTATCTATTAAACAAAGACAACTTCTTACTTCAGATAATTAAATTGGCAAAAGATATAGAAATAACTTTTTATAGTTGAAAATATCAAGAAATATTTGAATAAAGTAAAGAAAATAGTTCAATTCAAGAATACCTTATATTAAAAGAATATAAAAAAGCCATACTATCTTTAAAAAATAATAAACTGATATACTTAAATCAGTTATTAGATCAGAAAAATATAGAAATAAGGAATTGACAAATATTTTAACTAATATAAAATATAAGTAAATAATCTATTCTAGAATAATATCAGATTATAAACAAAAATCTTTCAATTAAACAAGTATAGTAGCTTATGATAACCTAAAAGGAATATTGTATAAAATAAAAACTAAAATACTTCAAAATAAGTTTTAATTAAGATAAATGATATAAATTGTGGATAGTATAGAGCAACAAGAATGATTAGTTAATTTGAGAAAAATCAAAATAAGTAAAAAAAGAATATAATAAACAATAGAACTTTTTATTTATTATAGTACTAATGATAACTAGAAAACAAGATTACAAAAATACCTTGGATATTCAAAAAGAACAATATAAAATAATGATTGTATTATAAAAAGAGATAATGAAGAAATCTATACAATACTTTATTTCAATAAAAAGATATTTACTAAAATAATAGGAAAATTGAAAATTTTAAATTTTAAGAAAAGACTTGAAAACATGATTATAAAAAGAATTTATAAAGATTAAGACTTTTTTTCAAAATAGTAAAATAGATTATATGGATATTGAAACTTGGGAAAAAACTATAATCAGAAAAAATATTAAAGAAGATATATATTTAGATCAATTAATAGAAATACTTTAAAACAATCTAGAATCTAAAAAAAAGCTGATCTTTTATTTCGATAAATCATTTATTAATCATGGTAAAAAAGAAATAATAATAGAAGTTGCATAGATCCAGATGGAAAATATTGGAAAATAAAGCACATTTCAAATAGAAGTAGATAATTGGCCTTCTTCTACAAGGGTTGAGTTGGTAGTAATCCTAATCATATTCTTGGTAGTTTTCATTAATAGCACAGTTGAGATTTGTATAGATATCCAGGCTTATATCACTAAATAAAAAAATAATAGAAAAAGAGGATAAAAAATATATATAAGATATTATTAAATAAAAAAAATTGGTCTCTATAATGTTATGGGTTAATCTAATATGTCTGTCACTAATCCATAATATCTTGTGTAACCTAAATGACTAACAAATATTCATAACCAATACAAAGAAGAGAACATCTCCTATAAAGAATACTTAGGAAAGACAGAGATATAATAATTTGCTTGGTTGAGGATAAGTGTCTCTTTATTCGTGTTTTGTTTTTATTGTATATCACTAACTCTTGTCTCTATTCACAATAAGGATTGTTTTTCTAACATATTTAACACTGTCTTCTTGGCTTACACTAGTAAGCTATTTATATTTTTCTAACTAACAATAAACTATATACTTTATAATAGGCTATGCTAATCCTAAACTTTGCTAAACTTTCTATGTTTTATCAGATACACATGGTTTTTTTATCAGTATCCAATTATAGTTTCTTATCTTGTGACACTCAATCTTTCATGTCCGACTTTCAGGTTTTTGGATTTTAGACCATTACGTGTAAATCATGTTATCCACGTGACCCATAACAATAGGTATGAATGATAAAGCTAACAAAGAAAAAAACAGTAAATCTAAAGCTTACCAAAGTCAAAGTACACTTCAATAATCTTTATAATGAAGAATCAGATACTTTAGTCAAAGAAGACCTAAAACTCCTATCTAGAAATTCTTAAAAAAAATTTACTATCATATTTAAACAATAGATACAATTATATATTTTAAGATAATAATTGTTTTGTATATTATGCGCATATAGTAAAAGAATGGATAGAAAAAAAAATATTAATTATCTTTTATGGCCTACTTAAAGCTCAGATCTTAACCCAATTGAACATCTCTGGAATGAGTTAAAATGTAGAATCCGTAAGCACAAATAATTACCAATCAATAAAACAGAATTGTTTAATTCTTTATAAAAGGAATGGTTTAAAATAGACAAATCAATTTACTGTAATTTAGTAACAAGTATGTCTCAACATATTAGAGCTAATAAAAATTTTAAAGGCAATCCTACGAGATATTGAATATATAGATAGATTATTAAAGTGTTTAGAAGCTATTAGAATTTTTTTTTTTTTTTTTTTTAATATATAAATTCTTGAAAAAAATCATTAAATCGCTTCCGAAATTAATTAGTGTCCGGTGATTTATGCTAGGTACATCTAAACCTGTTTCATGGTCCAGATCTACTAGTTATTTTAATATAAAGAATATAAATCAAATGATATTATTATAATCAATTAACTTAATATAGCTAAACCCGGAGCATATCCCGGGCCTACTAGCTAGCGTATATACAGTATATTTTTTATAAAAATTTATTGCTCTGGCATTAAACTTAATTTTTTACGTGTGGAATACAAGAACGAATTATGTGTGCGCACAAAAAAAAACTTTTATTATTAAAATTTTTGTATCACACGAGTTATATAGTACATAGTATGCGTTATTGCCTTATTTGTTAATTTCGCGTAAGAAATAATCCAGGTACGCACTTTTGTTTATCCTTGGCTGATAACAAAACGTAATAGAGGTTGGTAGAACCACACATCCACAAACAAACCCGACCAGATCCGGCTCAACCACATTGAAGTTTGATAAGTGTACACAAAACTAGCGAATACATGCTCTGTTTTTAGGTTGCCATTTTAGAATATCCGGATCACGTACAATTCATAGATAAGGCATTTTATACTGTATGTAGCAGCATCTTACTGTATAACGTTTCGAAGACAAAGTTTCTCATCTTCCATTATATAATGCACATAAACTGATGAAAAAAGAGGCAATAATGTGGTCTTAATAAATGCACTAGAAACTTGAATTTGCATTGATGCTACACAGGAGATACGGAATGCAATCTAAAATAGAAGTTGATCATGGTTTATCTTATAAATAATGACCGAAGAACGAATAAACAACATTCTTTTTGTAATTGTTAATTTCCTTTTTTGATCTCCCAAAATCAAAACGAGCAATTGAGCCAGAATGTTTCTCGGATTTTCAAACTTTTTATTATAAAAGAAAGGATCTTAGATGAACTCTAGTGCATATTCATTTCTACAAAATTCTTTCCCCGTAAATGATTTTTATAAGGTTTCTTAATCTACCCACAAATCCCAACCGAGAAATACCTGAATTGTCCGAATGCCAGTAAGGACTCCCTTTGCTCAAGTATCCATCGAAACATTTATGTCATTAGCTAATTCCAGAAATTAATACGCTCTTGTAGATGGACATATAGGTAATATTTAATACTTACACATGTCATTATTTCACATAGATTTATTAACATTTTACCAAAATAGCATAACGAATTGTCCGTATGATCAATCACTGCAATATCTTTATTATACTTCAAGCATACTCTTTTTCATATTGGGTACTTTCGCTATAATATTATTGATATTCAGATTGATGGTGCGTGAAGCCTCTTTACTGGACAGCGGATGCTTCGCGGCCACAGAAGGATTTCTACTTTGGGTCTTTATTTGGAGTTCGGGTTCGGATGATCTTTCTCGTTAAAAGTCTAAATCACGTTGATCAAAATCACGACTAATCCTACGTCTCCAATAGCACGTGCTTTTACGAACATAATGCAACTGCTCGATTGGTTCGATAACAGCCCCATTGCTCAGAATTTGATTTTCGATTCATCATGGTATAACGCAGAAATCTCTATTATCTCGTATATAGCTGGAATGTATGCCGGAATTGTTCCCTTATTATTTCGCTTAGTTCGAGTCGAAAATATTTATTGATCGGAGTCTTTTTAAAAAAAGATTCAGAACTCTTCCTCGAATACAAATGCATCTTAGATCTTCCTCGAAATAGTTGAGTAGCCAGCCATAGATTATATTATAAATGTGAAGGAAAAATTCCGTTTCATCGATATCAGAACTTATGATCCTGTTCGTGTTCTTTCTGAAGCAAAACATTATACGTACCGAGCACATCACAAATTAAGAAGATCTACTGGACTCTTATTTCGGTTCACATTATTGCTACGCAAACTTGCGCCGCATATGAAGGTATTCGTTCAATAATAGAGTTAAATGCGACATCACACTAACCATAAGTTCATTCTTTGTTAACACAGGTTACTTACATTCACGAGGAAACGTGAATACAGCGTTCATATTCTTTGGAATAAAATGGGGAATCTACGGACTCGTGCACCTTGCGGCAACAGTAGCCCTTCTTTATTATGGAACAAAGATGGTGAGGTTGACGAAAGAGGCACTTGATTTGTTAGGTGACGAAGGTGTTTCAGAAAAATTGAAATCAATACACGAGTTACAAAAAATTAGGTTTATAAAAAATATTCGAAAGGTGAGTAATAAATAACCGATCGTCCTTTTCCGAGTCCAGGTTATCTAAATGGTTGGCATCCTCATAGATGCGCATCTTCAATTATGGCCTTGTTTTTTGTTTTTTTGGATGTTCCATAGCGCTCTTCTCAATGAGTGCCTTACGACAACGACTTTTTAGCGTTCCAATCCTTAGTCACATCTATTTTGCTTTGTGCGCTGTGGGCGCTCCCACGTGCGCAATAATGGTGTTGGTTGGCGTTTTGCAAGCGTATGTAAATCTCCATAATTTACAGTGTATTGGACAATAGTAACCTTCACCTCGCTTTCTGTCAACAGCGAAATTTATCCGGAAAATAAAACCGATTTAATAGAAATAACAACCGTCGTCTCATCTTACATTCAATCCTTCGACGAAGAGGAGATCGGTAAGACAGAGAGCGGCTTCAGTGATAGGTCGAGTGACAGCATGTAATGTTGGTCCGGTCATAAAGCCAAACTTTCGAGACAATGTTTATTAATGCTTACCAACTCAAAAATAATAAAAACAAACGAAAACTGTATATGTATTTGAATAGTTTGAAAAAATGTACACCCCCCTAGCATAAATCACCGGACAATAATTAATTTCGGAAGCGATTTACAAATAAAACGATTCTTTTTTTTTTTTTTTCAAGATTTATACTGTATATTAAAAAATAAAAAAAAAATCCTAATAGCTCCTAAATACTTTAATAATCTATCTATATATTCAATATCTCGTAGGATTGCCTTTAGAATTTTTGTCTATTCCTTTTGTAAAGAATTAAACAATTCTGTTTCATTGGCTGATAATGGTTTGTGCTTACGGATTCTACATTCTAACTCATCCCAGAGATGTTCAATTGGGTTAAGATCTGGGCTTTGAGCAGGCCATGGAAGATGATTAATATATTTTTTTTTTCTATCCATTCTTTTACTATATGTGCATGGTGTATAGAACAATTAACATCTTGAAATATGTAATTGTATCTATTGTTTAAATATGGTAGTAAATTATTGTTAAGAATTTCTAAATATTTTTTTGCTGTTTGTTGTCCATTAACTAGTACTAAAGGATCTAAACCATCCATAGTAAACCATAACTCCTCTTCTACCTAATTTGAATGTTGGTACAAGGCAAACTACATTATATTTTTCCTTAAATAATCACCAAACATAGTTATGATCATTATCTCCAAATACTTCAAATCATGACTCATTATTCCAAATAATAATATTCCATTCAGAAATCCAATTTAATTATTCAATTGCTCAATTATAATAAAATCTTTTGTTTTTTTTTGTTGATAATGGTTTTTATTTATCAACTCTTGCATAATAACCTTTTTTGTAAAGGTTCTACTATAAAATATATGTAGAAACATCAGTTAATATTGATTGTATAAATTTTTTTTGTATAATATTTAAGGTTGCCTTGATATTTTTCTTGATAATCCATAATAATATCATGTATTACAGTTTATCATTTATATGTCCTTTCACTTTGGATAGAAGATTTGACATTTCCAGTCTTATTAAAGTAATCAATCTATTATAGACTATTAATCTCACGAGGTTAAGTATTTTTGCAATGATTGAAGATAAAAAACCAGATTTCCAGATATTAATGATTAGATTGCATTTATCTTCAGATAACTCTTTATATTTTTGTACCATTGTGAGAAAAATATTAAGATTAAATTTTTATGTAATTTATTATTTAAATAGCTACAAAAAAATTTTTAATGAATTTCTTTTGTCTGATAATCATCTTCAAATTTGATCAACGTTTGATAATTTTTACTAGAAAAGTGTATATAAGGTATACAATATCTTTCAATCTCAATATACTATACAGAGGATGATACTGCATTATAACTTAAGAAAATTACTACAAATATTTTTTATTTTTTATATTTAAAAAAATAAATTACTATTGTGTTGTGTATCCTTATTTTTAATTACTTCTTTTATATATTTAGATATAGTATCAATAAATTTTTAATTTTGTTAAATATAATACTACAGTATTTTATATTGTAATAACTATCTCTTTTAAATTAGATTTGTTATATGGTTTTCAATCTGCATAAATAAAAAATCTTGACTTTCTTTCATATGTTTTTAATAAAACTAAGATCTAATGATTATGAAGGTTATTCCATTATCTTGATTTTAAGCTCAAATTTTATTTTTTACATAAATTTAACTTGTGAATTGATATATTATCTTTTTATAAAATTGTCTTTTCAATATTAAATAATCAATATTCAAAATAAGATCTTTATACTTTGTTCTTTTATATTAAATAAAGTATGAATTAATGATACAAATTATATCTATTTATATATCTTAAATTATAATTGATTTATATTTACTCTTAATTATAATTTGAATCATAAGTTTATTTTTATAATATCAAATTTAAATTTTTTCATTTAAATCAATACTTATTAAGGATTTATCTATTTATAAAACTTGTTTTCAATTTTTTTAATTCAATTCTTATGTGTTCTGGTTTATTTTAACTATATCTAATAATTAACTTTACATATTATGAGTTTCTTTTATATAATATAAAATTTTATATTATTTCTTTTTAATGTTTTCATTAAAATATATGCAATATAGAAGTTTGTATTTGATATAAATGTTGATAACAATGTAAACATTTTGATATTGTTCTTAATAATAAATCAATTTTAATTTTTTTTATAATTCAACATTTAAAATATTTATCAATAATCAATTTATATTTATTTCTCATTATAAATTATATAATAATTTAAGAAATTTTTATAAGATATAACTTTTTTTTAAGTATTTTTATTATAAAATATTTTTTTTCTACCAAATTTCTTTTATAATCTATTTTTATATAATATATTAATTAAAATTTTTATATTATTATAAACAATTATATAAATATATAATTAATGCATTATTATTATAATCTAAGTTTTTTTTCTATGGTATGACTTGTAAGCAATGATTTTATTAATTAGAGAAATTATTCAAATTAGTAAAGGGGCAAAATATTATTCACTAGGTTGCATTTAAAAAAATAGCTTTTCGACAACAAGTGAGTCAGTATGTGAAAGTCACAACAATTTATAAATATTTAACATATATACAGTATAATAAAGACACACTATGCTAACCTGACTGTGGGTTAAAAAAAAATTATAATCTAAGTTTTTATTTACAGTTGCTTTCAAAAGTTTGAGTCCACTTACTATGTTTTTATTATAAATTTCAACTTTGACAATTTTTAAATCC
>CAJVPT010000904.1:0-24905 GCA_910592055.1 Acaulospora colombiana | reverse complement strand
TGTGCAGTCGAAAAAGAATTTTGACGAATAATATTTTACAAACACGCATACAAAAAAAAAAAAAAAAAAAAAAAAAAAAAATTCTCGAAAATACTGTACGTATCGAACTTTAAAAAATTTTTTTTTTTTTCAAATTGCATCAATTAGGATTGGTCAAAAACGCAGTAGCAAATAAAAACCGGCATTATTGCTACATAAAAAAAATTTTTTTAAAAAAAAGTGATTCGGAATTTCCTCTTAGCACCCGGAATACTACAAAAGGAAATTATCTCCGAAGATCGCATTGGAATAGGAAAAACTGGGAGTAATATTTGTCACTATACGTATACAGTAAATGCAGCTTCGGAGTTCTGTGTTTACGATTATATAACTCTGACTAAATCATGACGTAAGCGTATTCATAAACGCAAAAAGACGATACTTACCTTAAATAATTCTGAAGATGATACTGACGTACCGTTTTATCATCGGAAAATATTGGTTATTAGTGCTTAATCGCCGGTACCTTCTAAGAAACCGATACGTAAATATTAAAATAATGTTTGTTTGTTAAACTTACGGCTTGACACCCGGTACTTGACCAAAAACCGTTTGTATACTGTATAATGAATGGCATGATATACGATACATATGCATGACGTATATCTTTATTTAGATTGGAAAGGACTACCAACTACCACCCACTACAAGACCTGAAATTATTACCAATTATATTGTTTATTTGCTAATGTTATCGGTTAGATGATTCTTACTATTAAATATTTTCCGCTACTTACGAATTAGATTCATCTCGTGTCATAACAAAGGTTTAAACCCTCTTGGATTGCTATTAAATGCCAATCAACAACACCTTTTCCAAAATTTACCGAAAACGTGCGCACCGAATTAATTGCTTACATTTTCATGAACATAGTCACGAATGGATGTAAATAGATCTAAGTGATTCATCATATTCTTCTTCTTTTTTTTTTTTTTTTCCGCAATTATAATTATTATCGTTACTTGAGGATTCCAAGTAAGCGAATTACAGGCGAATGATTCCATTGTGCGTCGCTGAAATCAATTCCTCTAAATTTGCGTGGATTTTCTGGCGTGAATTTTCGAAGTGATATTTTATAATTGAGTGTTATGCCGGTATTTTAACATCAATGGATTTTTATTGGATCCCGTTCATTACACTAAAATATGTATTACGCATACAGCATACCAAAAGTATACCCGAGAAAACTGCTACTTTATCTTATTCATTCACGCTTTGGAAAGATTTGTGACCGCTTCGATTGCTATAGTCACATATCTGTAGTGAATTATAATTCGTGCTGCCTTGTTTCTCACTGCAAAGATATGCTTAAATTTTTTTATTTTTATTTTTTTTATTTTATTTTTTGGGGGGTTATTTTCTAAACAGAGTGTGCGCAAAAGAGTCCGCTGGAATTGCGGAAAATCCGATTGGAAGTTTTAGTTAATTTCAGGATTGGCCGGAATACTCTTTGCAGTCATGAGTTATCCTGAATATGGTCCTGATGTATATATTGTCATATATAGAATGCTTCAATACTTGCAGCAATTTATTTCCTGAATTAAAGATGTGTCACAAATTAGATGTTTTCAAAAAATTATGTCAATAATTGAAGTCGCAAAGCAAGTCTCTGATGTTGAAACAGCCCCCCGAATACAGTCACTGGTCGACCGTCGTAAATCAGACTACGGATACGTAATCATATTGTGAACATTGAAACTAATAATTAACTGCATAACCTTTTCTTCACTCCTGTCAACTCAATTCTATATTATGAACCTTTAAATTTCAAGAAATTTTATAATAAAAATGTTTTTATTTTTATTAACCGCCCTTTTTCAAAAGCTTTCAGGAAGAAGGCGCCTGAGTATGTGCCTCTGTTGCGGCAGCATAAGTTAACATGGGACAAATAATTATTCAAATAATTTGAATCGTTTCATTGAGAATCAGCTCGTTTGCTTATTTATGCTGTAGGAATGAAGGTTGAGGTCTCCATCGAAATTACGGCTCGCCAAACATTCGTCAACCGCTGCCTTCACATTTAATGCCAAGGATATTGTGGATAAATTATCAAGACAATATGGATGATTTCAATAATTTAATGCCCCTGGAAGGACACTTCATTTTAGCTTATCCTTCACAGGAAGTTGCGACCAATAGTGTTTAAAGATTTCGACGAAGATTATCATTTCGGTTAAGTGACCAAAGTTATATTGTTAATAAACCAAGTACACGCATGCGATGCGGATTTAAGACGCAGTATTTGCAGTAACGATCAATATAGCAAATTACATTATGCGATAATTAAAAAACAAAAAAAAAAAAAAAAACGAGAATTTTAGTATTTTTTACTTGAAATCTAATAAAAATTGTTTTTTAAAATACATACACGCCTAAAATAATCATTTTAAAAATTTCATTGATTTATTTTGCAAACACGCATGCCGTATATTTGGGCAATTCTATGTTTTAAATTATACGACATTACTTTTATTTGTGATTACGTACAGCAATCATTTTTATGGTTATAATAAATCTTATCTGGTAATATTTTTATTTCCATAATCATCATCATTATTTTATTATTTTCATTATTATTATTTTCATTTTATTATTATTAATAATATCTAATATATGTGTGGATTTATTAATTTGCGCAAAAATTTATGTTATGTTTTTATTTTAATATTTAGATATTTTTGAAATTTTTTAATAAAAATAATTAAATTATTTATTTATTCATAGAATAAAATAATTACATGCGTAAATAAAAAATTTTTTTTCATAGAATTTTAAATTACATTTCCAATTAGAGATCAATGCAATTCTGGTAGATAACTCAGTTATCTTAAAATATTCAATCGATTAATAAAATTTAATTCAAAATCGGTAAAGATGATTTTTATATAAATTTTGAACAAATAAAATTTAAAAATCATTAGTTTATTTTTTTTAAAAAAAAAAAAAATAAATTGTGAATTTTGTTATTTTTAATTAAATAATTTCCGATTTATAAAACATTAAAAAACAAGATTTTTTTTGAAATTCCGTTGTTTCTTAATTAATGTGTAATTTAACAATAATTAGTAAATAACATTAAAGAAAAAGAAAAACAAAAAATAAAATGAACATTCCTGAGCATTTTATAATAGAAATAAAACACGAATCCCCCCCCTTTTTTTTTTAAAAAAAAAAAAAAAGTTCTGATAACAATTACGTCACGAATAAAGAAAGTCACCTCTTGTTAGATACAGTATTTGCTTGAGAGATTTATGATAAACATTGTAAATCGATTCATATACAGTAATTACGACATACAGTATACTACTATGTAAATAATACGTACAGTATGTCACCATTATTATACGTAACGGTAATATGTATACCGTAGTATATTGTTTATTTTAAAAAATTTAAAGTTTACAATGATCACATAAACAGATTAGCGGATACAATAAGTGCTGGGTTATCGTCTATAAAAGGAATGACTAATCAATAAAAAGATACGCCTATGTTTTTATTAATTATGCACGATTGGAATCAATCATCCCCTCACTTGTAAATAAATTTATAGCAAAGTTTTCACTCTTCCTAAAAATATATGCGCATTATATCGTTAAATGGTTTTCATCTAGCAAATTTGGTGGTGAATACAAGTAAGCCGAACCAAATACTGTTTGATCTTGACTGTATGGTCAAACTTTTATCTCTCTCCTGAGTAAAATTTCAAAAATGCTGTCGCAGCAGTAAGACAGGCATTTTTATTTAATGTAGATTCCATAACCAATTATATCAGCTGGTGAGTAAATTACTGTATCAGCATCCATTATAATCGGTCGGTCGACGACAAATGAGCCAGACACCGTACGAGGTAAGGTATATATGATAGGAATTTAAATCTATCATTCCTGTGTCATGACGGTGTTACCTGTTCGGCGAACGAACTGTTCTGGGCCTTTTAATATTGTACAGCCTAGAAGATGACCAGTAATAAAATCAAATCGTTATAGGTTTACTATCACGTGATCATGCAGCTACGTCGTCTGGTACTGTATTTTCGTTCCGTGATAAAAATCAACATTAGCAAATTAATCCGAAAGATATTTTGTCATATAGAAAATTTAGAGAGCTGAAAGCCCATGAGTGTGAGGTAATAATCTCCTACGAGGTTTGGTTGCCATCTGGATCAGGGAACTTGAGTTAACAAGTTATACTTCGGAGCTCACACCAAGTGAACAGGAACCTTTACTCGCGCAGAATTAGCCTATATAAAATTATGGCTGATTATAAATTAATAAGCCCAGTGTCATTACTTCCATTATTTTTGTAATAGGACCGTACTATATTAGAGTACTGCATACTACTCAATAAAGTATATTAAAGACCTGAAACAATTGCACCGCCAAGCCGGTTAAACATCTTTTTTGTTATTTATTTATTTATTTAAGAAGAGACACAGGCCCTCAAATCCGTTTCTTTGACTTTCCTGCTTGAGTTCAGAAAGAATTTCATAGTCTCACCATCCGAGCTTATCTAAAGTGATTCAGATTAATATTAAATTTAACACTCCGTGCAATTCAAACAATTTTAATTACAACAAAGTACACGAGTCATAAAATAAGTTAATGAGAAAATTAATTCTTTAAACCATTTTGTCAAACAAAACTATGTGATTTAGAAACATCCAAGTAAAGCTCTTATCACGTATCCGAAAGTCAGATGAAAAGGTTTTTTATAAAATCTTAAATACTGTATGTTTGCTCTATGTGCTCACTCGAAATCTTCATAACTTATTTTGTTTATGATGGTCAATGATCCGGAGTGATGTTTTTGAAATCATAATGACGTCCTCCATGTTTCTCGGGAGGTAACAACAAACCTTTTTCGCTAGCAACAAATAGATTTTTGATTTTTTGAACCTAAAAGGGCGACCAATGATTAACAAAGTAAATTTTGCTTACAATAGCTTTTTTGGGGGGAAATTTCAAAGTTATTAATTGTTTATACTCCTACTGGGTTGAATATTGAAATTGAATAATATAAAGAATATCCAGCTCTTCCAGAGATACAAGACTCTATTTAATTTATAGCATTTATTTTATCAATGTTACTAGCTAATAAATTTAATGGAAATGTAAATTAAATTGACAACGTAAATGTTTATACGTTTATAATATGCTCTCATTTTTTGATCAACTTTTATTTTTGATTTTGCGTGCTTCTTCTTTGTCTAGAGAGATTCATTTAAAATATTTCTTTTTAATTATTTGTCTTTATCAATAAGAACCCAACAATAGACTAACATCTAAACTTGCAATCGCAATACGCAAAATCAACAACTGTTAGTTTGTGAGTTCGATGAATGCTAAGCGCCCGATCTCCTCGAATTTGATAGATAAAAGTGTCAATGGGAAAGTCTGAGGAAGAGAGTGGGGTCGAAGTGAATGGCATTAGGGTAGGTTGGGCAGTCAGTAGTACTAGTTGGTCTTTGGCAGACGAAACCCAGTGACTGCATTATCATATAAATACCTCCACAACAAATCTCATTCGACAGGCAGCAAAGTTTTCATCCTGACATAAAAATTTCTCATCATAATAATCAAGTCGTCCCTCCATCAAGGAAAGATTTATGAAAAGGTCTCCAAAAACGTGCAGCTAGCTCCGCCTTTCTAGTTCAGAAGTGCGATAGCAGATATAAAACTTCTGAAACTACAATAGTCAGAACAAGTATTCTTAACGAAACAATGACAACATAAATAACGCATCTCGCATATTAATGAAATCCTCGATCTTAATTTACAGTACGTAGTTCATTTAGTACGCAGACCGAAAAATCAATGCCCATCATCACGTGTATCTGCTTGTACGATGTACACGTACTCGGTACGTATAAGAAAGTCACCGGGAAATTTTTTTTTTTTAAAAAAAAAAAAAAAAAAATCTAAACGCCCGATAATTTTATTTTTAGTATCAATTATACTTGACTGTCTTGCGTTTTTTTCATATAACATATGGAATTTGATGATAAAATGAAATTTTTGGTTTTGATCACGCGTACATACCGCTCTGTTGGCATTAATACAATGACGAACGAGAATTTACTATAGACTTGGTCCTATTTTATGAAACCAGAAGAATCTGATATCATAATATCCCCTTGTCTCAAGTCCTTTGCTGGTAAGCGGGGAACTAACTTTTGCTATTAAATCAAAATGTGTTGTTTGGTTTTCATATCGAATTTGCTGTAATGCCAAAGTAAAGGTCACGTGATCCAAGTGATTTGTCGCTGTGGACATAAAATAAGATACACGAAACATTCTTTCCCTCTAAAGAAGAAAATCCATTACATAATTTTATTGAAAGTAAATTTATATGCCAACCAATTTATTCCTGTAGAAAATATACACGTCAAGTTTATAGATTTATTACTACAGCACGTAATACTTGCTTTGTTACATGAATCGAAATCGTTACCAGTAATAAGCACATTTTTATTGTACAAAAGTCACGATTGACTTTTTCTACAATGTTTGATGGTGGAACTTTCGATTTTAAGAACGTATAAATAAATATTAATATATTATATAAATACAAGTGTTTAAAGAAAAATCACGGTCAATTACTTGATAAAAGAAAGACGAAAGTGATTTGTGGAAAATTTTTTATAAATTTTATTAAATAAAATTTTTCCAATTATTTTTTATCAACAGACAGAATCATTTTTAGATTTTAATAACAATAATAAAAGTAGTGGCAATGGTAATTTATTGAATCATTATTATTTAAAATGTTGTCATATACCGTACAAAATAATATATTTATTTAGAGAACCATTTTAATTTTAACGGGGGTTATTATTATATTATCATGTATTATCTTATTTTATCAAATCAATCTGAAATAAATTGATCCATATACAGTAAATGTATGTATAATCAGTCAAATGTGAATTTGTGAAAATGTTTAACTTTAAATATATGAAAAATAAAACGAATAAAAAAATCAAAATCAAAATAAATAAATAACGATGATGATGATATTAAATGGGTTTAATTTCGAATTCTAATTATCCGATAATAATATTGCTCTGGCACTTTCCAAATCGAATTAATAAATCGATTTGTTTTTTTTCTTATTTTCTTCTTCTTCTTCTTCTTATTTTTACACAATTATTATATAAAGCGTATTATATTGTATATTGTACAATTAATTAATTAATAAACGAATTAGACTACGTAATAACATTTTATTTTTCTAGAAAAATACCCTGCACCTATTAGACTTGACCAAAAACGCAGAAGAAAGCCGTGATCAATGATTTCTTGCACAAAAAAGCGAACTTTAACTTCTAGTCGTCGAGACAATGCCCCACGAATCAAGCTTCTTTCCTTTTTTTAACTAGTAATTTTGGGATTTTCTCTTGGCGCTCGGAATACCATAAAAGGCAACGTCTATAAAATCATCTCCGAAGATCAATAAGCCACCAGTTACGTTAGCATGCAGCAGTTCGGAGAAAATGAATAGAATAGGAAAACATAGGAGCAATGTTTGTCACTGAAATGCGGTCTATGTACATATATATGGCAATTGTAAGTTAAAGTTTATGTGTACAGTATTACAGAAACGCAAGGAGAAAGTACTCGGATAATTGTGCCACTTTCGTAAGATTTTCATCGGAAAATATTGGTCATTAGTGCTTAATCGCCGGTACATTCCAAGAAACCGGTAAGCATTAAACTAATGTTTGTTTGTTAGAAAAATTTTACGCTCAGACACCCGGCATTTAAACCAATATCCGTTCACAATGAACGGACCTTTATGCATGTACGGTACGCACAACGTGCATGCGCAACTCATTATTTAATGCATCTGTGCGCATTACCTCTCTCGGTTACCAATCAATCTGTATTTAACTCAGCAATTACACAATGATTGAAATTCACAAATAAGATTTAAATAGTTTCTTTTTGGAATAGATGATCTCGAAAACTACCGCCAGTTGTGGTTTTATTTGTTAATTTTGTTTGTTAGGTAATCTTAATTTTTGAAGTTTTTTGCTACGTTATAAATTCAAATTCTTCTCGTGTTATCGTTAAGTTTCAAGCACTCTTGGGTTGCGATCAAACACCAATCAACATTACTTTTACCTAAAATCTCATCTGAACGTGCACACGAAAATTAATTGTTAAATATAATCACGAATACATATAAATAGAGACAGGAGAAACTTTGTATTTTATCAAGTTTTATACCTCCATCGTCCTTTTCCTTTAATTTCCTCTATCCCAAAAAAACTTTACCCTTTTACCTTACCTTAATTAAAATAAAATGGAATTACCATCTTTCCTAAGTTCATTACCGTTAATTATTGTGGTATTCATGGGTTTGATAGGCAACGCACTTGGTCAAAATGTGTTTCCCCGCGGATACTATGATGATGTGCCTAACAGTGAGTACCCGTATACATGCGCTTTGATATTCTCTCGAGAAATATATTAATCATTATCACAAAATTATGATTATGCTCCCTCATCATTTCTGATTAATAGAGGACGTGGCAGGATTTATATTGGTGTACTCCGTTGCACTCTCGTTCACGGGTTTGAGCCTATTTGCGATTTTATTTGTGTTGATTCGAATATACATCAAATGGAGAGACACGAAGAGAGGATTTTCTTTGGCCCTGAGAGTTCCTCTCTACTTGGGAGTCTTGAGTAAGTGAATTACAAGCGAATGCAATATAAAAACATGTTGCAAGTCTCTAAACCAAATTCCCCTAAATTTGAACAGATGCTATGATGTGGGTTTTTAACATGATTAATTTTGTAAGTATTATAAGCCAATATCTTATAAAATTTTACTGTACGTATTGGGTCTTCGATACTTACACTTATATACCAAAAGACATACCCGGCGGTTTACCATGAATTGTTACCTGACAATTCGTGCAGACTCTCGGGCTGTCTGGCGACCACAGTCACGCTTTTAGAGAGATTCATGACCGCATCAATTGCCATAACTACATATTTACGGTAAATTATAATTTGCGCTCTTTCATTCTTTTTGCAAAAATATTCTTAAATTTCCTCCCCTTTTTTTAAACAGTGTGTGCAAAAGAGTCTACTGGAATTATGGAAAATATGATTGGAAAATATGGTTAATATCGGGATTGATTTCCCTACTATTTACAGTACTAGGTTATCCAGAATTCGGTCCTGATGTATATTGGTACGTACATATAAGGATTTTAATATAATATTTTCCGTGATTGGCTTAATTTTGTTCCTTCGTTTTATTATTAATTATTGGTTTTTTTTTTTTTTTCTTTAAATAAGGTGCGGCACAGTGCGAGGTTCCCCATACGTTATCTTAGTCGGACTGGGAATGTCGATTTTGATACTAGGAGTATGCTCTTATTGTTATCTTAGAACCATTCTGATGATTCGTGATGTTATAAAACAAGTCTCGGCCGTTGAATCAACTCCTAAAGACAGTGGATTTGAAGGTCGTCATCAGTCGACTGCCGTAAACTCAACTATGGATAATAAAAGTATGAGCATTGAAGCTAAAGTCACCAAAAAAGTTATGGGGTATATCTTGGTATTTCTTATTCAATGGGTGAGTAGTCTATTTAGTAATCTTTTCTCTTTTAATCGGAAGCAAAGAAAGCATGATTAATATTTTGCATTATCTTACCCTTTACTCAAGTTCCCTGCTTTTCCGTATGATATTTACGTTCTTTTAAATGTAAGAAATTTGTTCGTTTATTTTGCGATAAAATCACGTTCATTTTCTTATTAATTGTTTTCTTTAACTCTTATAGAAAGAAGGCGCTTGGGTATATGCATTAGTTGCAGCATCAATTAACATGGGGGTAGTTATTAAATTACACAATGCAAATCTTATCTTTATTAACAAGATTTTCATGAGAACTCAACCCGTTTATTTCTTTAGCCTATAGGAAATGCAATATGCTATGTAATCAACGAAGGTTGGGGACTTCACGGAAACAATTCGTCGATAAATGAAACAAAGAACTCTTCAACCACTGCTCTCTCATCTAATGCCAAGAATATAAGCGGAATAAATTATCAAGATATTGAAGATGATTTCAATAATTCTATACCTCTACAAGATCGCTCTACCATAACTGAGTTATCACGGGAAATTGCAGCCAACAGTGATGACGATCGAGAAGATTTCGGCGTTTAAATTCTTAAAGCGTTTTTTTTTCTTCCTGTACAAACTTCTGAAATAAGATTGTCATTTTTGAATAAGGGACTGAGGTCATATGATGTCGGAAAAATTAAGTATTGTACGTCAGCGACGCACATGTATACGGTACGGATTCAAGGTAATCCGAAAGTGTTTGTTTCATTTGCAGATAAAAAAACTTATGATAATTATTTAAAGTTAGTAAATTACAACATATTATAATACGAGCTTTTTGGAATTTTTTAACTGGCTCTTTTTTTTTTGCCATAAGCCAATAAAGAATTGTTTACACGACACAACTTTATAAATATATACAGAATATATATTGCTAAATAAGAATACGGTGAATGTACATATAATAAATTAAAAAATTCTATTTAAACACGAAATATTACTTTATACAAGAACACAAGCATATTTGTACAAAATGTTACAGATGACCTTTTGACTTACGACATACTGTATTTGCGTTCGAATTGCTTATTAATAAATATCACATCTTTTTTTTACCTATGGAAGCTTCATTTTAATAATCATGGGTATTTCTAAAATTCCGATTTACGATTTAATAGACTAGTTTGATTTCTACTTAAATATTATTAATTAAAATGATAGAAATTTTTCCGAAAATAATAATAAACTTTGATATTATTTGACTAGATTTTTTCAAAATTTGTTAGTAAAACCTAAAACATTATACGTTTGTATTTTATTTAGCAGTCGAATCCATACATTATTATTGCTAAACCATAATCAAATATTAGATACAAAGCTTTATCAAAAAGTAACTTGAATTTGACATACAATTATATTCATTAGCATATCATTAATAATATCATATACTGTATACTATACATTTCTATATAAATTCAGACCAATGATACCCATTACAGTTGTTCCTAACTGGACCAGCCATTACTTGGTAAATTGGAAAATATATCTGGGTCCAAATGATAAATACATAATTATCAATGACTATTCTAAGATAGTTAGTATTGAGATATATTATATTATATAGCCCTAATTATATGTATCTATTGAAAAATTCGGTATTCTTCAATATTCTCAGATATTATTTGCTTAGATCTCAGAAAAGATGCATTATTTTTTTTTTTATTGCTATCTGTAATATTAAATCAGTTCTTATCAACTTTAATTTATTAAAGAACAATTTTTAAATAATTGAATATAACTTTAAAGGCTATTCAATAAATTTGTTATAAAAGATTTTTTATTGATTCTTTAATAATATTGAACTAAAAATATTATGATTAATAATCTAAAAGTATTACTATTGTATAATTAATTTTAGCTCATATTAGATCATAGTTCATTAATCAATAGAAAACAAGTGTATATTATCATTTGAGCAACTTAATATAAACTTTCATAAACATAACTTGTCACAAGCAATAATAGATTCCAAGTTTAATTTTTGAAACAATATCTTATTCTATAATAGACTTTGTATAAAGATTATTTTAGTTAATATATCATTGTTAACCTATTAATATTGATATATATTTTATTAAACTACTAATATATAGGAAACCACAAAAAAAGAATATTGAAAAAAAAAAGTGATATAAAAATTATATAAATATATAACAAGAAAATAAATAAAAATAAATAAAATTCTTCAGTTTTAACTAATTACTTGCCAATTAATAAAATTTTACTAATAAACATCTTCTATTATTAAAAAAGTTAGATTTTCCAATTATCATTTTGTTTTATAATGGTTGAAAAATTTTGAACAGTAATAGAATTCTTATTAATTATAATATTCTTTACAACTTCTAGAGAAATACATTTTTTATTGTAATAAAGAAGTTAAAATTAATGTAGTTTGAAGATCAATCAATTTTATTATATAACTAGAATAAGAAAAAACATTAGTATTAAACTTTGGCAAGCCAGGATAATAAAAGAGAAAAACTTTAGCTTAAATAAATAATAGTTTTTTTATTATTTATAAAACTTATTACTTATTTTTTTTTTTTTTAGTACTCGTAGCCAGGCTAGATCGTTAGTTTATTAATCAATTGAAGACAAAAGTATATTTTTATTCGAGCAGCATGATACATACTACAACTAAACTATTATTTTAATATAACTAACTCGTCATAAGCATAAAAGCCTCTAAGTTTAGCCTTGGAAACAATATTTCACTCCACTGTGTCTTTGGATGAAGACCCTCCTAGTCCACTGCATTATTGCTAGCAGATTGTCACTGCCATATGTCTAACCAAGCTGCTGAAATATAGGAAACTACAAAAGGATGAATTGAAAAAAAGGGGAGGGAGAGATATCTAAAATGTCTAAGCAGACTAAAAAAAAAATGAAAAAGTGAAATTAAAAAAAAATATTTCCAGCTTCCTCCAAAGTCCTACTTCTCAAGACCTCTTCTCAATAAGAAATGTTCAATTAGAATATCCTTTCTTTTTCTGACCGTCTGAGGAACTTATCCATTCTTGATCTTGATTTTCTTCTTGTGTACCATCTAAGGAGACTTATTGCCTAGTGGAAGCCTTTACTTCCAGGACATACTTGGTCCCAACTTTCTTTGAACAGTGATTTTTTATCCATCTGCAATAGAAGGGTGACTTATGATGGACCCCAGATTCTTATGTGACCTAGAGGAACTGTTCATGTTGTTTCAGTATAATATCTTCCAGCAGTCACGCCTAATTAAAAAAATTTTACTGGTGTATATCTTCCATTATCCAAAAGGTCAAATTCCACAACAATCCTTTTACCTTGTAATTTTGGGAGGGTTTGCAAAGTGGTAAGAATCCTCGTTGATTGCGATATCCTTTAACAACTTCTGGGAAAATGCATTCTCAACTGTAACCAAAGGGTTGGAGCTTAGCATGGACTAGAGACCATTCAGTCTTATTGCCTGACTGGGATAAAAAGGAGACCTTGGCCTTGAACTTTGCCTGATCGGAATGATAGAATAGAAAAACCTCAACTTGAATGAATAGCAGCTTTTTTACCATCTGGGGACTTATTGCTCGTATCTTATTGGCCTCATAATACTTGATCTGTAGGTTAACCCAATTGAAGGAGTGAGGCAGACACGGGACACCAATTAACTCTTTCTATCACCAATGACATCATCGAAACACGTGAGATGACCAATAGAAGCTTGTTTACATTTGATTACTAACGTGTTTTGTGTCAACCAATCAGATGCCAGGTGACGTTGTGCTACCAGAAATTCAGGATCAAACTGAGGTAGGCAAAACCCCCCAAGAAAACCATAAAAAATGATAGATACTTTAAGAGGGTACAAGATAGTATGTGAGAAGGTGGAAAATAAGCCTTCCCCTGCCAATAAAACCTTTATTTCTTGTCACTTCTAGCTCTGTAATGTGATACTTCACTTGTCAGTTCTTTTACTTCCTAGAACCTTCTAGTCCTTAGTAGAGGAAGTGCATACTTGAGTCTTTTCAGGCCACTAGAGGTTCAAGTTTTTATTCAAAGGAGTTTATAAACAAGTAAGAAAGAGTAAAGGAAATACATGAAGACAAGTTTCAAGTTGTTTTAATGAAAGTGTAAAGACTTTATTAGCAAAGAAGTATAAAACTTCTTGTGAACATCTTTTTTGTGTGTGGTCAGAGAAACAGCGGAAAGAGGATCTTTAAAAAAAAAAAAACTTATTACTTATATTTTATTGATTTTATATTACTTAATATATATATTGATTCAATTGAAAAATTAAAATAAAAATAAGTAACAATTGACAAAATATTTTAGAAAACTATGAGTATTTTAATAAGATAAATATCATTTCATAAAGTCTAGAAAAATTTTATTAAATAAGATGGGTAGAGAAAACCAAAAAACTTTGTTTTGGATATGATACTCATAATTATAAACTCATTTCCTGTTCAATCAATAAAGAAGGCTCATCCACAAAAAGTAGAAAAAACAGACTGGAACAGCCCAGACTGAGAACAACAATGCAAAAAGAGCTTACTATCATCAGACAGAAAAACAGACAAACTGTCAACTTCCGTACCTTAAAACGAACATATGCAAGTGTCACTAAGGGTACACAGATCCTACTAATAGGAATTAAAAGAATAATGGAAGTGCTCAAATACCTCCAAATAGACATGAAGGCTATCAAACACCAGATCTATATGTTGGATAAAAGTTAATAGCAATAGAAGTAAGCCCACATATCAAAGCTAAAGGACTGGTAATCACAGACTTCTCACTAAAACAAGAGACACTTTCAGAGAACTCAAACTTCAAAACTCTATCACTAAAAAAGAATGGATATCAGATAACAGCAAGCATTAATCAATGAAGGAATCAACCAGATAGAATCAACAATGATAACAACTATGAAAGAAATGATGGATTGTCTAAAATCACTGATAGAAAGCATAGATACAACAAACCCAGTTTCCTCTTTCCTCCAAAACAACTATGATTACCAGACCCAAAGAATCAGAGGCTGAAGACAAGCAAGCAAAAAGAGAAAACTATAAAAAGATTATTTATAAACAATGAAGGATAGGTACATTAAATATAAGAAGAATCAATACTGAGATCGAGAAATTATCAACATTAGAATATGGCAAAAAAAAGGAAATAGATATTTTGGGAATAACAGAAATATAGCTAGCAGAGAACTCTTTCTGATGAGATAAAGAAAGGGAATATCAAATATACTTATCAAAAACAATATGACAAATATATAGAACAGGTATAGGTATTATAATAAGGAAAGTATGGACAACACACATATATAATATATCAATCATGGCATACTAATTGACATAGCTTTCAAGAAAAAGATAAAATATAGAGTCATAACAGTCTATAATTTAGCAGATGAGACCAAGAAAAAAGAGAGAGCCAAATTACACCACTGGCTTAAATTCAAGATTAGTAAAGTAAGAAGCAAAAATATATTCATTATAGTTATAGGTGACTTGAATGAAACAACAAACCAATAACTGGATTACACTCTAGAAAAGTATAGAGCAAGCAAACCCAGCCATATGATCAATACATTGCTGGCTTTCGACTTGGTAGACACATACAGACAATTTCACCCAACCAAAAGAAGCTACACATACATGCAACCTAAATCAAGCTACATGAGTAGATTGGATTATATATGGGTATTGAACATACTTGCCCAATGTATTCTCAATACAGAATATATAATAATAGAAATTATTATAAATAGTTATCACAAGATTATGACATCCACTCTAGATATACCACACAGTGATTGATTAAAATTGATAAACAAGAAGAATATCAAACAGAACAAAATTGATTTCACCAGCTCCAATCCAAAGCAATGGATTAAGTTTAGACAGAAAATGAAAAACTTGACAAGCAAGATCATTAGAGACAATCCAGCAACAGTAAAGAAGATCTGGCAACAGCTCAAGGAAGCAATATTAGCAACAGTGAAAGCTATACTCAAAAAAAGATGACCAAAAAGAATATTAGAACCATTTACAAATCAAAATATAAGAATTTGATACAAAGACCACTCAAAATCAGTAAGGTATACAGGAGATGCCAAACATGGCTCACTGATCCAAAATCATATTCACAAATAGAAGAGACACAAATAAGGGATATAATTGAGGAAGTTAATTTATCACTTCCAATTCTAAAGAAACTACTGCTCAATATGAAAGATACAGTACGCAACAGAGAAGAAATACACAAGTGGCTACTAGAATATAGAATGTAAGATAGCAAAGGTACAGGTGGTAAAAATCAAAGCAAGAACAATCCAAAGACCCACAGAGTGCAAGTATAAGAATTTAGAAGAGATTCTCAAGAAAATGATAAACTGCATCCTAGATAGGCAGGCTAGATTCATAGACATCAAGAGATTAGTAGAATATACAGAGGAGGATGAGATCAAAATTATAACAGTCAAAAAAGATCCAAAACAAAATCAAAACCACTTTTAGCAATGGACGAGATCAAGATAAATCCTGAATATAGAACACTTCCCATATTGAAAGGAAAAATATAACCTAAAACAAAGTATCCGAACAGATTAGTATATAGAAATAGTAAATCCTATCAAAACAATAGAAATCAAAGATACAATCCACAAGAAAAAGACAACAAGTGCATCAAGACCTTCTGAAATACCATATAGTGTATTTAAAAATTTGAGAGAGAATGGACTGCAGTTCCTGGAATCCCTCTTCAATCAGATCCTGATAACAGAAGAGACCCCAAGTAACTGAAAGAAGAGAATGTATACTCAATTCCAAAACTCAAAAACTAGATAAGAGATATAAATATTATATACTCCATCACTCTGTTAGAAGCAGCTAGAAAAATTTTTATAGGAATCTTCACAACAAGAATAGTAGAAGTGTGCACAAAACAGAAAATACTATGTGAGAACAACTGGGCCGAACTGCCAGGAGGAAGTACTCAAGAACCAATCCATATTTTGAACAATGTCATGGAGAAGACCAGAGAATACAAGAAGAAGGCTTGGATATTTAGTCAAGATATCAGCAAAGTATATAATTCCATCAACAAATAGATGATGATCCAAGTCCTTAGAAGAATATGTCTATCAGAATATATAATTAAAATTATGAAGAATATACTAGAGAGCAGAAATAATAGGGTCATAATAGTGCATGGCCTCATAGAATAATATCCTATCCACAACAGAATCGACCAAGGGGATACCATATCATCACTACTATAGAGAATTTTCTACATCTCACTTCTATAGAAAATTGAGAACAAGCACAAAGAATACAAATTGGAAACTGAAGTTATCCTAGACTTTATAGCACCAAGAACAAAAAAGATAAGCATCAAGATAAAAAAGATAGTCAAGATCATAGCAATGGCATATATGGATAACATGATAGGGTTTACAAACTCCCAAACTGAAATGCAACATATAATAGATAAAACATCAGAGTTACTTAGGATAAATGGCATCCAAATCAATAGTGACAAGTCATCACTAATTTGTATTAACACTAGTAGAGAAAGAAGAGTAAACAGCATTAAGCTAAATGAAGACTGAATATATTCTCTAAAATACAATGTGACAACAAGAATCCTAGAAGTATAAATATCAGAAGATAGGAAAAAGACTTGTCAAAAAAACATCATTAGAGAGAAAGTAAATACTACTATCAAAATCCTAGCATAAAAAAAATTACAGATAAACAAGCACACTACATAATAAACCATGCTCTCTACCCAGTAATAGAATACCTACAGAATGACTTAGTCCTATCTGAAGAAGAATATGACAAAATAAGTGGCAAGATAAACAAGGTATTCAAACACAAAGCTGGTCTATCATCAACAACCCCGAACTGTATAATGCACGCAGACTTTGGATACAAACTCTTTAATTTGTGGAACAGGCAAATACTTATGCATGGCAAAAACCTTTTGCACAAACTGAACAGCTACAATCTGAGTGATATTATTACACAGATTAGACTTAAACAACTTCAGAACGAATACTGGACCAGCACGTCAAACTTGAAGGACAAACTTCTTTTCTAAACAAAATGGAAAAAGAATCTAATAAATAAAATTTTAAGAATGGTGAAGGTACGAGGAATTAATTTCACTCTAGCAGAACACACTTGGACATGGAAACCTATTATGAATGAGGGCAGATCAATCAAGGAAATAGTACAAGAAAGTGGGTATGACAAGTACAGGAAGCTTCTCAAGCATAGAGGAATCCTTTTCCTAAATAAACTGCTCAATTATAATAAGACAAGATTCCTTACATGGCAACAGGTGTGAACAAAACTAGGCAAACAGGGCAGAACTCCACAATGGTACAGGAACTTAAAGGAAATATGGATTAATACAAGTAATTCCTAGGTAGAAGACAAGGAGGAAGTAGGTCTAACTAGGAAACACAATAGTGATTATAATTCAGCAAATAAATAGCTTTTATTTGAATACATCAGTGCTTTCTTTACAACAACAGTCAGCAATCAAGTGGTTAGTAACAAAGAAAGATGGGATGACTATAATCATAAAAAAAAAGAAAATACCGAACAATCAAGTTATAATAGTCAACCATATGGTCAGCAATAATCAGACATCCCCAGTTTTCAAGTACAAAGTATGTTTCTTCAATAATCCAAAGCTCAGAAACAAGTACCAGGACCAATAGCAATACATAATGCACCAACTATTGGTATAGTCAATAAATATCAAAGTGAAAAAAAGCACCATAGGATATTACTCCAAACAACAAGAGACAATCATTGGACAATCCCCAACAAATAGACTATAGTCCTTTTTACAAAGAATAGAGCTTGCCTTTAGAGAGATAGATATATGTAATACATTAATACCCCCACCAACAATACACCTGGATTCAATCATAATAACTAAGGTCCTAATACAGAGAAAAATCAAAGCCCCAGAAAGAATGATTCACTGACTACAACAAATTGAACAGGAAATAGCAGGGCATAATAACCTTAGTATATATACAGATGTTTCATTTATAAGACAATACACAAATAGCAGAATGGGGATAGGTTGGGCCATTCAAACTGAAAAAGGTATAAAGATCAGTATCTTCCAAGTGGAAACCCAAGACACCCATCCTTCATAAGAGCTGGAATGGCAGCGATTCTTATAGCAATATGTACAATAAGTGTTAACAAAAAGATAAATATAATAATAGACAGCCAAAGCTCGATTAATGTAATTAAGAAAGTGAAAAACTATTATACAAATAGAACAAGAAAAAATGAGAGCCCAAACAAAATCCTAGTAAGCATAATATACAAGCTAATAATAATACCAAATATAATAGTCGCATGGACCAAAGTCAAGAGCCACTTAGACAATAAAGAAAATGAGCTCAGACAAACTAGTTGCAATCATACTAGTTAACAAATATAAAGATATAGTAAAGATTCAAGAAGAAAACACCACTGATAGCAAAACACTGTTAAGATGAAACAGTTCTTTATAGATCTTCCCTTCGAGACACTTGGGAGAACTCTACTTAAAATCAAATGTGCAAGCAAATGGAGAGTTTTGAGATAGAACCAGGACTGGCTCATAGTTAAGAAAACCAAAAAAAATTAATTGAAATATGACATGGAAGACAAAGTCACCATTGAAAGTAACATCCCCCAAACAGATCTAAAGGACTACAGAGATAGGACTTTTAGATGGAAGACGAGCATCCAACTATAGTGAACATGAACATAAGAAAGCCAAATCTATACATTAGCCTAACATGTATAATCTGCAAGAGGCAGGAGGAAAAAGACCTTCACCTATTTACTGGACCAAACGAAACAAGACTAATAAAAAGATATACAAATTTCCTTACAGAGAAATGTGCAGTCAGAGCAAATATCAAGAAACAAATAGAAACCATAAAAAACAGATGGAAACAATTATTCAAAGTAACAATTACAATAGAAAGAACACTTAGAGCTGATAAAGTGAGATGGACTAACATTATCAGAGGAGTTATCACACACAAAATGAGAAAGACAACAGAGAAAATCACATATGATGAGAAGACTGCCAAGATAGCAATTAAAGCAACTACAACATGGTTCTGGCAAGAAAAATAAGAGATATAGAAGCTAAGGTGTAAGCTAGTAATAGAATAGAAAAAATTACAGGGAATTATCAGGAGTGAGAAAAGGAAAAAGACAAAAAACTGCAAGGTAAAAGGTAAGAAAAACACATTATAAGAGAGCAGAAACCTTCTGTATGACCTGAGATATCTTTAACCAACCATAGTATGAGAAATATCCTTCAAAACAGATACACACCAAACCTAATTTTCTCTATAAATTTTAGTGTTAATAGAGTCATGACTAAAGATGGGTCCCTAAAGGGGGAGGCAGGGACATAAGTCAAATGTCCCTCACTAGAAAACATTAAAATTTTTAAATTAATAACTATAAAAAAACTATCCACAATTGTTTTCCATTATTCAAATTATTGATTTATAGCATTTCCTGATTTTTGTCCCTATTGAAGTGAAGAGTTATGAATTTTGTTCCTCAAAAAAGGACATAAGTGATCTGCAAAATTTTATATGCTAAATACTTTAGGGATCCATTATTAGTCATTATATGCTAATATTCACTATTCAATAGACTGTAGCAAGTCACAGGGTTTGTTCAGATACTGAATTATTAGTTTTTTTTCTATCTAAATGTATTTTCTCACAATTCAATTTGTGTATATAAGAAAAGGAATTTTTAATTAAATAAAAACTATATGACATGACTTTACCAGCTTTAAAAAAAATAAAAATAAAAATAATTTTAGATAATTCCATAAGATAATTTATTAAAAACATAAATAGCAAAGTTACAGCTTATCAATGGATGAAACAATACAAATTTTGAATAAATAGAACCAATATATTCAATATCAAAGTGCTACATATAGGATTTGGTTTGAAAAAAGATAAAGAATGAACACACTTGGGATATCTCCTTTAAAGATTTTCAAGAAAAAAGATTTCTAATCAAATTAATTAATGAAGAGTTATTAATTCTTTTCAAACTGGTCATAAGAAGACTAAATCTATATAAATAAGTAGAGTGTATAGTATGCAAACAACAAGCAAAAGCACTAGAATATCTGCTAGAATACTTAATATATAAAGTTCAATAGCAGAAAATATGAAACAAAGAAACGTAAAGTATTTTAAAAGACTTTTGAAAACTTCTGCATAAGAGAAGAAAGAGATGGAAGAGAAAGAAACAAGTCTTCTAGTTGAAGACAAAGTAGAATTAGAAGAATTGGACAAATATATAATTAGACTTATAGAAGATATTATAGAAATAGACCAGAATACAATAAACTTATACATGGAATTAATATGAAATAATCAGATATTAAAAATATTAAACCCAAAATATTGTTAGAAAAGAATGGATAAAGAAGCCCAAAAGTTGATAATAAAAATGTAAAAAAGGATTTGTAATTAATTCTGAAATAAGATTTGAAATAAAAGATACTTAAGAATAATTAAATGGAAACAAGTATAAGAAATCTATAGAGAGACAAAATAAAAAGATTAGCCAGTCCTTTAAAGCAAAATAATATGATTACAATTATAAAAATATCCTTACAGAAAGAAAAAAACTTGAAAATAAAGGTCTGAAACAAATCTTCTCAAAAAGAATAATATATAAAATAAGGTAGTTAAAGTTTTAACTTCTATTAAAACTCACAAAGAGGATCTGCAATAGTGATTTGTAGACAATAAAATTGATAATTAGAAGAGTTTTCATCTAAGCTACTAATGAAGCAATAAATCACTTTCGAAGTTATACTTAGAGTATTAATAATTAAGACAAGTAAACAAATTAGAGATTTAGCTTTAATGATTCTTTTCATATATATAGTATACTAATATTTAATAAAGTACATATAATTAGTCTAACAAAGAGTAAAAAAAAAAAAAAAAAAAAAAAAAAAAAAAAAAAAAATTAATGTATTAATTTGATAAACAGATATATAAAAAAATTTTGTAAAAATATTACGTATCTATTTTATATAGTATTAATCCAGTATTAACTAATTAGTTTTTAATTGGATGTCAATAAATTGCAAGGTAAATTCTCTTTATTGAATTAGTTTGATTAATATAGATATTCTTAGAATGAACAATATACTGTATGCATTTTTATTTAATTTAAATAAAATAAAGCTAAGCCAATATTTTTTTAAAAAAAGTTTATCTAATATAGTCTATAATATTTTTTTAATTTTGCAATTGCAAAGAAATATTCATGTTTTAAAACATAAGCCCACTTTTTTATTATGAAAATATGGATCAGTACACTTTTAATTTCAATTTATTAAATAAAAATAAATTTATTTTTTACTGAATTACTAAAGAAACTTTAGCAAAAATTCTCTTAATATTAATATTATAATTATATAATTCTCTAATTCTTTCATATTTAATTTTATATTGCTTAATTTCTTGAACAATTTTTTATAAGAAATTTCTTTTTTAATTGAATATAACATTTTAATTAATATATCTATATCATTATTTATAAAAATCTTATTTTTTATTAAAAACTGAAATTAAAATTTAAGTTCATTAAAATAATAATAATAATTAAATAAAGTAATCAAATACTTCTTTTTTTAAAATTAATCAAAAAAATAAATAAGTATTATTAATTGATTATTCAAGTAAGTCTTCAGAAATAAAAATCAATTAAAAAAAAATAAAAGATAAATAAGAATAAATTTAAAAAAAAATTTTTTTTAAAAAACTGACTCAATCTTATTTTTTTTTTTTTTTCGCTAACTTAGCCTTGTTTATTAGCTTTGATAAAGTAATTTACAATACATATTGTAAGGATTACAAAAGAAAACAGAAAGTATTCTATATATCATTTATACTACTAAACTTCCTAAGACCATTGTCTACCAGATGGCTTGTTGTCACTCCAGACCAAGGGAGAAACTAACCTGCCAAGGCAAAGCTAGTGCTAATTTCTATATTAAACAAAGAGAAAATAGGAGTGTTATATTTTATAAAATTGTTCAGATATTTGTTAGTTGTAGTAATATAGCTATCTTTGATGGCTTGTTCATTGATCCATCTGCTATTTTGCTGGAATTTCTTTGCGTATTTGTGTTGTTTTTCAGTTTGCTTGTTGATTCCCATTGTTTGTTTCCATTGTTGAAAGACATGGCACTAGTTTAGCTATTTATGGTAGAGCAGTTCTTTCCATTTATATGTTATTTCTTTAATACATTTCAGTGCACTGGGAGAGTCTGTTGTAATCTTGTATATGGCTGATATTAGGAACTTGAATAGTACTCCTTTGATGAAAAGTTTGAATTCAGATGGCATTTTTAAGAACATTTGGTATTTGATTATTTGTATGTAATTGCTTTTCATTGCTGGACGAATATATTCTTTATATATGTGATTGCAATTTCATTTGCATGTATGATAAGATCTTGTGGTGTAGTATCACAGAGAAAAGGGTGATAGTTATCTTCTATTAAATTACATCGAGGACAAAGATTATTTGTGTAGAGTGTAGGTTTTCTTGCATGTAGTTTGGTTTTGATAGGTAATTCATTGTTCCATAAGTTGATTAAGAATTTTCTTATTTGTTGGTCTTCTATTGATGTCTTGTTATTACTTATTTTAGAAGGATGTAAGTTGTTGAAAGTTGCTGCCCAGTTTATGTATTTGTATTGACCTGTGAAATCTGTGAGGGTTCTGTTTAGAACTCTTCATTGTGATAATCTTTTGACTTGGAGAGTTTTTGACATATTGTTTTGGCAAGAATATCTATTATATCCTTGTCCCATACTGGGATTATTATAATGTTTGAGGTGTTGGATATTAATATTTCAATTTGTAAAGTTCTAGGAACCATGCCATTGTTGAAGGGGTCGATTTTAGTCAACTGGTCTGCTAATTCATTGTATTTGATTCCTGTATGTGCTGAAACTTTATACAAGTGAATGTTGATATTTTTGAATTTGTATATATCTTGAATGCCTAGTAGTAGTTTGTAGTTTTTGTGTTTGCGAGTTACTTGATCAGATTTTTGTTTGAGAGATTAGTTAATACAAGATATTGCTGCTTGACTGTCAGTGTAGAGGTCTACAAAGGATTGGATGGGTATTGTTACTAATGCAGTATAAATTGCCATGATCTCTGCCCTGGTAGATGATGGGTATTTGTTTACTTGTGCTTGAAACTGGAACTCTTGTTGTGTGGATGTAATGATGATCCATTTTATACCCATATGTGGTGTGTTGTTCCAATCTGATTTGGATCCATTTGTATAAATCTGAAAAGAGTTACCCATTATAGAGGTGACAATATGCGTCAGTTTGTTTAATATACTTAGTTCTCCTTTAAAATGTTGTTGAATGTGCATTTGTATGATGTCATTATCTTGTATGATTATATGGGGGATATGTATTGATTCTTCAGGTAGGGAGATGGTTAGGTGGTTGAGTACTACTTGTATTGAATCAGGGGACACTCATGTTCTTCTAATGGATAGTTGTGAGGTGTTTTCTGGGTGCGAAACGGATGTGGTGCTGAAGTTTACTGGAATTATAATCATATTTTATGGTTTGGAGGAGAAGATACATGAACTTGAGTAAGCTGTATATTCATTTATATTGCATCCTGGACATCTGAACAAAGGAGATTCATTATTTTGTAGAGTATAGTGTTGATATGTTATAGTTTGGTCCAGATTGTTTCTTTGCTTCTTGTCAATAAGTATTTAATCATTTTTTATTGTAGCTGTACAATGAGATTTTGTGGTAGTTATATTTGTCACTGGGGTACTTTGTAGAAAGATGTTGGCTGTATTTGGATTGAGATATAGTATTATAATAGTTGGATCTCTTAGGAGGTTTTGTAGTTCTAGAAACCAATTGGGTGTTTTTCCTGGTAACAATTTCTTTTTGTATCTAATGAGCTGGTACCATTTGAGAGGATATGTTCTTTGTGTATTTAAGAGTTGCCCAGTAAACATTAAGTCATGTTTCATCAGTTGAGTTTGATATTTGTTATAGAAGTGGGGGGTGACAAAATCTTCGATTGTTGTATCAATTTTTTGAAAAGTGGAAATTTGATTATTATTATGATGAAGTTGAAAGCTGAATCCAT
>CAJVPT010000903.1:0-24908 GCA_910592055.1 Acaulospora colombiana | reverse complement strand
AATAGGATACACGCTAATTACTGAAGGCACATCACCGTAGAATATTCCGGCGTGCGTTCTTTAATTGATAATGACGACGACGCATTTACTCACTTTTTATTTATTGATAGGCGTAGCGACGGAGGGATAGATATAATTTGTGAAATAAGAAGGATCACGATCTTGATCTAATGCAAGAATAGGGATATAAAAATAGGTAGGTTTTTGCGTTAATTCATGTTTGATTTGAAGAATTGCGTTAGTAGTAAGTATTATAGGGCCCTCCGTCGTTCGTGAATTGAGAGAATGGTATGTCTAAGAGATCGGTATCTTCGCGATGAATGAAGCCAAGTCACCTAGATTTTCCATCATACTTGCCGATATATCCAATTTCACTATAATTACCCTTATTCTCGCCATTGATTCCCTCCAACAAAGACCTTTCGACTTTTCCTTTTATCACGCCGTATACACACTTTTCTTACATAGTCGTTATTTCCACTCCGTTTAATTTAATTTCTACCCTTGTCATTCCTTAATACATGGGTCACTCGAGCATTGACTTCCACGTGGTGTGACCTGGATAACCAACCAACGATATATTTTACTTTGCTCTCATACGAATATTTGATGAAGCTATTTCTACTATCTTGTATTTTTTATTATTTCTACATGGCTCGATTTTGAATAAATTATCATATTTATTTCGAGATTTTACGTGTCGGAGATATTTGTATAAGGTTGATATTAATAATTATTTTTGGTATGTAAAGTACAATAAATCCTATAGTCTAATTATTTTTAAGATATGAAGTTAATAGTATCAGAAAATTAAAAAGTCCATGAAAAACCTGACCTCTTGAAAAATTCCTTGTATGGTTAACTAAGAATTCCAAACCCAAGATATCGTCCCGTTTTATACATGTGATCAGGTACATTAAGTGCCCTTTTTTTGCAAGTGAGATTAATCGTCGGGTTAAGAAAGAGGTCTCAGCGATTATAATGATAAAAAACTTTTGACAAATTTATGCGAAAAATTACTACGGTCAACTCTTGATAAAAGAAACTGTGTTTGATAATCGATGCATTAATCAAAAATTTCCGGGTCCCGGTTTACTCAATAAAAGAAAGTTTGATACACGGGGAGGATTTCAAAAAAATTTGAAACCTTTTTTAAATGTAAAAAGTTGTTACATAATAAACTTTTTATTATTAAATTAGAATTTTATTAATAACATTTAAGCTCTACATTTATACAAAATTTTTTTTTAATTTTTGGAGTTTAATTATAATATATGTACGTATAACTTATTAAAATCAATGTTTTAATAGATAATATGTTATTAATTGATCTTGTTTATTATATTTTTGTTTACTTGCATATTAAATTTTATAAATTTTTAAAAATCTGCTCAGTAAAAATATAATTTTTGTCAATAAATAGTTAAACTTTAAAATTATTATCATCACTTTATAATCATTGTTTCTTAATAAACTTTTTATTTTATTAAATAAATTGATTTTAATTGATTATATAAATATATTCATTATAGTGAATTTTATTTATAGTAAATTTTTTATTAAATTTTAACAAAATATTATAATGTAATATATAGATATTAATAAAAAATAAATTTTAGAAAATAATTTTAATAAATACATAACAAAATAAATATTTTGTATATAATTGCAATTCTAAATAAATTATAAAATAATTTTATTATTTTTTAAGAATTATATTTATAATTTATATAATATAATATTTATGGGATTTATATAGATAAGTATATATTGTATATAATGTATTTTAATAAAATACTATCAATAAAAATTTCAAAAAAAAAAATTAATTTTTATAATTTTGTAAAATTTTTTGTTGTAAAGAATTAATATTTTTGATTATTTTGATTTTTTTTTTTTTTTTGTTAAATGAAATTTATAATATCTTCATTTGTAATATCTAAATTTTCAAAACACAAAAAGAAACAATTAGTTAATTATTTAAATTTTAATAATTAATATTAAAAAAATAGGCATTTGAAGAAAAGAGTATATTAATATGAAGACTTTTTTACTAATTCTTTAATCACACATAACTAACTCATAAGGCTTATACGTTTTTATGGAACCTGAAATAGGTTATTGTTAATTTTCTATATGCTATGCTTAATAAAATCTTGCATTTAATACTTGTTTCGTGGAACTTTAATATTAGATTTTTTAAAGCTACCATATTATTGTAATGAAAATCCTATTGCTTGCTAGATCTATTCGGCCAACTTGTATCACCGTGCTAAAAAAAAAAAAGTTGATTCTGTCATGTGATGATTTGCTATTGTGAACCGAATCGGTTGAAGTCTACGTTACGTGCCTACGTGATCATATGCGTATACGCTATAAATTCGATAATTTAGAAAAAGAATTCGCACTTTGTGCCATTGGTATATCTTCCAAAAAAAAAAAAAAAAAAAAAATTCTTCACTCCGAAAGTCAGCATTACCAATGTCGTTAAATGCAAAGTTCCTTCAAACTCTTCAAGGTAAAAAAATGTTTATCGAAAGGAAAAAAAGAACGCGCATTTTAGTTATGTGAACTCATTCTTTCGCGAACACTGTTCTTGGCATGCACTTCCTGTAATGTAGAGAGTCAGCTTATAACTTTAGCCGTTGCCACTCTCGCGGTCGTCGGCGCCTCATTTGTATCTTTAAAAACCCTAAGCTTTTTGAAGCTGATATTTGACGTTTATGTGCGACCCGGGAAAAGTGTGAGCGTGTTTTCAATTTCATGGAAAGGAAAAATTTTTTTAAATTGACCCATCGATTCGTCTCTTATCAATACAAAATATTTAGTTAAAGAATTTTGGGGCTGGAGCGGGTGCCTGGGCAGGTAGGAAAATTCCTGTGATGTCAATTATCAACTATGGATTGTGCTTACTAGGTCACACCTATTAGTTATTACCGGTGCTTCTGACGGTATCGGAAAGGAATTTGCCTTGCAACTCGCGGCCGCTAAATTTAATATTCTTCTCGTATCTCGCACGTTCTCTAAATTACAAGCACTGGGCGAAGAAATTGGTTTGTGTTTTTTGCAAATTTTAGATTAAAATGATTTCATCATGTTTACGTGTATTTCGTTTATCGTTTTACATCATCATCAGAAAAAAAATATCAGGTCGAGACGAAAATATGTGCAATGGATTTTACTAACGGTGAACCGAAAAATTATCAAAATCTAAAGGAAATAATTAACCAACTTGATGTTGGAGTGTTGGTCAACAATGTTGCTATGAATCATGAGATTCCGACACCATTTATCCTTGAAACTGACGAATTGATTCAGAATATTGTTGAAGTAAATATTTCTGGACTTTTGAAAGTTACAAAAATCGTATTGCCAGGCATGCTATCCAGGTTTGCTATCTATTTTTTTTTTTTAATGGACAAAGTTAACCTCTGTTACGAACTCTAACGTTTGACGCTGTATTTACAGAAATCGGGGTCTTATTATTAACGTTGGATCTTTTTCAGGAATGGTCGCCACACCATATTTATCGGTCTACTCAGGTTCAAAAGCATTCATGAATACTTGGTCACAAGCATTGGGGGCGGAACTTAAGTCGAAAGGAATTGTCGTGGAAAACGTCAATACTTATTTCGTGGTACGGAAATAAAAAACTATTGAATGACTCATCAAATGAAGTTATCATCTATTTTATAACATTAACCCTAAATATCACAGGTTTCTGCAATGTCAAAAGTGCGAAGACCATCTTTCTTAATTCCTTTACCAAGACCTTATGTCAAATCCGTGTTAAACAAAATTGGCGTACCAGGTGGTGCCTCATGGGTACCGTTTAATTCCAACACCTATCCCCCACATGCTCTCGCCAATTGGGTGATCACAAACACATTTCCGTGGAATTTCTGGGTAAACCAAGCACTAGGCATGTTATCTTTATTTATTTATTAATAATTTATTATCCGTTGTTTGACTAATAATTTTATTCACTGTCGCAATCTATGTGAAATAATAATAGCTCACCAAACAGATATTAGGAAACGGGCTTTAAGGAAGAGGGAAAGGGAGGCAGCGGCTGCGAAATCTCAATGATTAATAGTTTAATTACTCATGACGTCTCTCATCGAAACATCTAGATACTTTGAATAACGTTTTCTTTTTTGGATCAACTGTTTTACCCTTGATATTTATATATTTATAATACGATTACAAGTTACGCGTTCGTTTGTTAATTATAATACACATTGTAATTCCGTAATAACAGACTTTGCAAAGAATAAAGCATATTTTCTAATTGAGAGATATTGATAAAAATGTATATAATGAAGAGACAATCATTACAGATACGTACGCAGAGCACCGTGATCAAGACTTTTAACCGATCAGCGCTTTAAATAGCCCACAAATACGTCAGATTGCAAAGAAAATCAATATTTTTTTTATTCATGATCATAAATTTTCTATATATAAATTTATACAGTATATTAAAGTGAATAAAGAATAAAAATTTTTTTTTAATTTTTTAAAAACAAATTAATATGGAAAAGGTTCTTTATAACAAACATTTCAATATTTTATATAATTTCTAATTTCTAATTAAATTTAAATTAAATGAAATATTTAAAGCAAAATGAGTTTTAAAGAATGAACAAATCACAAGAAAATTATTTCGCACATTCATCTACTTTTTAGTTGAAGTTCTTGACTGTACACCAATTTTTATATTGTCAACAAAAAACATCAAAAGATGATTTATATTTTATATACAGTACATATATGGTGAATTCTTTTATAAAAGAAATCAATTAATAAAGTCAATAAGTTAAATGCTAATGACCATCGAAACATTGAAAAGGATTAACACCTAAAACCATCACATTCTTAGAAAATGTAATGATTTGCATATTTCAAAAAGTTAGAAACAATCCAATATCCGACAATTAGGAAAACTATTTATTATTTGGCATACGACATATGACAATTTAAATATAGCGAGAGATTATGTATATTTTGATGCTAACCCATTTTGGTGTAAGCATATCGGGCAGTCCAAATTGCATTAAGCATTCACAATTAAATTAAATTAATTCCAAATATAGAATGAATGCACGGTGCATACATCTTTTGAATGTTAAATTGTGGCTCAAACAACTTTAGGTTCACTCACTATCTATCTTACTTAAAAGTTTGATGTGAGACAAATCAATGAGATTGCAGAAAATCCCTTGTTTTCCAAAGAACTATTATCTTCTTAACGAGGCTTGGTTTAACTTGACTTGAGTAACAATGAATTCCATCGCCTCTGATTTTAATATATCCTTGACAGGATAACCGAGTGAGGCTTCATATGCGTGATTTATAACTGTATCGGTAATGCTCAAAAAGTTTCTTCCCAGGGCATTAATACAGTTACATACACGTGCGATGGTTTCCCGAGTGATCTTGTCAATAGGCTTTTAAAGGGAGATGGTTAATGATGGGATGAAAATATTAAAGCTTGACAAGATGAGAAGTCCAACCTCGTTTTCATTGGAATACATAGCTTCAGGGTCCACATCCTCTGAAGACTTTAAGGGATGTTTGCTGACCCACACATATCCATTCAGTCCTAAAGTGACGTCAACTCCACATGGTAGTGTGTGGAAATGGGTTTTAGATCGTTGAATTAGTGCCGGTGGAACAACGAGAAATGATCCATTACGTAGCTAAAAGAAAAATCTTGTAAACATCTGGTTTATTGAATCTCATTTTTTCATTGACTTGGCGACCATATACTTTGCCATATTTCAAGTTTTTCAAGTTTCGTGTGTGTAAAGATGATGAACCATCTTGAAACGATCCCTGAACCTCCGCCTAGATATATATGATTCTTTAATTCCTTGAAGAATGAAGTGTGAAGAAAGATGAAAATGTTTACGAATGGCATACCGCCAATAGATCCCCCTCGCAGAAAAATTTTCTCATTTGAAGCTCATCGGCTTCCGTCTTACGCCTCTGCATTCCGTTGAAGGTGGTCAAACCAATGATCTATGTGACCCATATCTTTGCACAGGTGCGGTAGAAATCCCACCCACCTGAACTCCTCCTGGAAGATCGATAGCGGAAAGCAATAGCACAGCGTCTTGACGTGAATTTATATCAACTTTCCATCGTTTATTTGAAACCTGAAAGGGTTCTCTCCATTGAAATCAAATAATAAAAGCAAACGGCAAGCATCATCATATGTAAGAAAGAAGATCTGTACCTCGGCTATCCGACCAATTACCAAATCGCCAATGTTTCCAGTATACCTGGATCAACAAACGTTCCTTAGCTTTGTCAGCTTGCCTTTGATAAAGTTTTCCTGTCGTTTTAACTTATACCTCGCGTGTAAGGACCGCACGGAAATCAACTTGTTAACCCTTTCCACAACACCGGCCACTGAGGAGAAATGAATTTCATCTTTAAGGTAGGTTCCGTGTCCTCTATGAGAAGGTTGGTTTAAATCAACTTGCGAAAACGTTTTTGAAAATTCTACGTTATTAAATGTTACCCCATGTATTTTGTGTCCGAAGTAATCGCTTCCCCAGGCGTAACCACCTTTTTCTCAAAGCTTTCCCTTTGAGATTTTATAAGCATATCAATATCACCATCGGCATCCTTCTTATCCTCAGCAGAGGATGGCTTGGGGAAGAGGAAATGAACGCTCATGACCGAAGATTAAACCTCGCCTCTGCACGCGTCGGAATTAAGTTTATATCATAGATTTCACGTGCCTACTGTACTACATATAGCATTAAATTTTGCGGTCGACTGAGCACATTTTTTTGAATAGACCTCAATGTACTCTTCTGTTTTTTCTCGTTCAGCTTTACGTGCTCGTGCTGTGACTCGTCCGATTCGCAGTGATGTTTACCACTGGGAAAATGTTGACGGCTCGGTGAGATATAATTCTTGCGTGCAAATTTCATCAAAACCTTTACCTTACTTCGGTGTACTTCGCATGTAGCATCTCCCTTTTAGCACCAAAAGTAGAACCGGACTCGCCGTAAAAATGACGCTGTATCTGGGCACAGGATTTGCCTTACCTTTTATTGGTAAGGAAATTTTTTATTACTTATTTTTTTTTTTTCTTCCTCGATATTCCTGTTCAAACCTAACCAATATCTTTAACCAGCTGCATGGTGGCAATTGTAAGTTGCAGAGTATTTTTTTTTTTTTAATTTATTAATAATTTTTATTGATCAATTTTAATTCAATTCCTAACAACGCTAGTCACAAGGCCGGGAAACCCTTTTTCAGAACTGGTCCACCTCCTTCTTAGACTACTATAATTAATGCGAGGGCCGAATGAATATTTAACAAGAGTTTTTCAACAATGTACGAATTCAATAAATATATTCAATTCAACAAAAGGTTTTAATCATCCTCATCCTCATCCTCATCATAATCCGCGCTGACCAATGAAATAGTGACTACAAATTAGATTGAGATGATATAGTAGCTTAAGTAAAAAACAAAAAAACAAAAAAAAGAATTCGCAGACAATTTTAAACCTAGAAATTTCGCCATCTCTCTCTACCTTCGCTTGGGCTGGTGTTTTGCCGATTTATGCCTAATGTCTTTTGTGCTTTTGATTCGTTATCTTCGACCTTTTTACCATCCTCTTTCTTCCTTACAAAGGTCAGTTCCTTGTTGGTGTCGCCACCCTTTCCTAAATTATCACTGTTCCAGTCATTATTTTTAAGGAATGGGTCTATCTTAAGTTTCGTGTTCACCGAGACCATCGCGGATAGTTGGGCCACTTTGTTTTTAGGATCATCGGTGCGAAATATCGACCTTTTTTTAGACTTGGATGACTTGTTAAATATTGAGGAAGTGTTTATTTCAAGCTTTCGTTTCTGAGCCCGTAAGAGATGATCTAAAAAAAAAAAAGAATCGGTTGGCTGTCAGATTGCACAGTCTCGATTCATCTTGTTTATGAAATGGAAATACCCTTAAACTCTGTGGCCTTTGCCTCGGCCAAGTCTTCCTGTGATTCAGGCAATAATGGAATTGATAATGAATTTCGATCTCGGATTTCATCGTCCGCGCGCTTTTTAGCTTCCGTTATCTTTTTCTCCTCCTAGCAATTGCGTAATTTATAATGGTGAGTTTTCACGAAAATCGTAAATGGAGGAAAAAAATGAAAAAGAAATCCTACTCTGAATTTCTTACGCATTTTCTGAGAATGCGTGTATGGATCCGCCCATTGCCTGTCATTTAACCTCTTTTGGAAGAAAATAATAACCCAACAAACAATAAGCATTTAATATGTCTCGAGTGATGCGTGTATTTTTTTTTTTTTTTTTTTACCTGAAGTTGGGTCAGGATGGGAAGTGATTCTTTTGCTTTCTGTTCATCTTTGACGGATTGCTCAAGCTTGTAGAAAGCATTATCAGCCAATCTCTTTGCCTCTTCCTCATCTAGATTTTAAGGGTGATTTTAATTTTTAAATACACAACGACTCAATGCTGCAGCAATGATAAAAACCTTTGAGTTCGATGGTCTCGGTGTCCTCGGGTTCCCATGTCTCGACTTTCCTGCGAGCACCGGCAACCACCACGTATTCTGCATTCTGGATGGGTGATCTGCTTTAACTTGAAACGCGATAATGCCTAATTTGACATTGCACGATTCAAACTACTAGCCTACCTTCGGGTCCGTGTGTATCTCAATCCAATTATCACACAGATGACATTTCATCCGAAAGCTAAATATCGGAGTACTATAATAATTTCCTATTTTTTTCTTTTCAGCATTGTAGCGAACACCTGGTGACAAGTGGTCAAATGGAAGTAAGTGAGCGTATGGTTATCCACCAAAATAAGTTGTGAGAAGAAGCCGGTGGTACCTCTGCCAACATGATTCCCGCAACCTCCACACCAGATATTGAAAGGCAGTTCAAATCTTATTTAGAATTTTTATTCCGGGATTTCGTTGGTATTACTTTGACTTTATTAGAAAAGTATGTAAGATAGATCCTCCTCATCGGAAATCGTGAAGCAAACCTGACAATTAGAATTCCCTGATCTATTTTGCGAGCCCGATCACCAAGCGGGTGCTTTCCGACAAACTTGTTTACGGAACCCTAAAATATATTGAATAACACCAAGCCGTTACGTGAAGTGAAAAAAAAACAAGAAAAAAAACGACTCGGTCTCGTTTAATGAATAATCCAAGACGCTCCGCTTGCCTTCTCTGGGGTCCAATCGGGAGGATAATATTTATTGAATGGCTGCATTGTTATTTGATTATGTTTTTAGAGAGTTAAAGAGAAAATGGAGAAAATGACCAAAAATACGATGCACAACATTTCAGCCTAGATTAGGATATTTTAGGTCGGAATTTACATGTGCGACAACCAATCGTGCATCCGTCTTATCGTCATTACCTTATTACCTACCTACCCCTCGACTAATACTTTACTTTTTTTACGCTGAAACATGGCCAAAGGTAATAAACCTTTCTACTTTTATCCACAAAGGTTTTGTTTGCGATCCTTCAGTGCTTTGAATGTGTTGCGCCAGGGTGCTTTTTTTAAAAAACGCAAATTGGGCATGAACCTTCTATTGTGGCTTCGTGACTGAACACAATAAACTCTTCGGGATTCATTCTCATTAAATGAAAACCAAGAACGTTTTTAATCAGTTTAACCATCTATACCCACTTTTCCTTCAGTTCCCCGCAACTTTCGATTACTGGAAGAACTTGAAAAAGGTGAAAAGGGTATCGGCGATGGTACGTGTAGCTATGGACTTTCGAATGGAGATGACGTATATATGAGCGATTGGAACGCTACGATCATAGGACCCGGACATGTGAGTTGCGAGACTTTTTAAATGACTTGACGTCTCGATTATCACAAAACCGCTGACCGATTAGTTTCAATCTTCCGTTCAAAAAAAAAAAAAAAAAAAAAGACCATTCACGAAAATCGTATTTACAGCCTGAAACTTCATTGCGACGAAAACTATCCTGACAGTCCGCCGACCGTTTATTTCCTTTCCAGAATCAATTTGCCATGCGTAAATCAGCAAACGGGCAAGGTAATCAAATTAATAACGTGATTTCTTTTCTTTTCTTTCTTTTTTTTATTTTCCGTGATCGATTTGCGCAAGAAATTTTATGCCTCTTTTTCTGCATAGGTCGAATCCACTAAATTAAATTGTCTTGTTAATTGGAAGAGAAGTTATACTTTGGAAACTGTGTTGACGGAGTTACGTCGGTAAGTATCTGCACTTGGTCATTCATTACGTGACGTACACTTATAGGTTGCCTAGAATTCATTGATAACACCACGCGCATTTATCTTTGATAGCGAAATGGCCAATCCGCACAATAAAAAACTACTTCAACCACCGGAAGGATCTGTTTTCTAGCAAAGTTCAATGGTTAAAGGGTAACCCTACAGATGATCATAAGATAGACACTTTCAACATTACAGGTATTAGTAATAGTGATAGCCTCTGTAAAAAATTTTTTTATTCTATTCTATTTTATTTTTTTGTCATGTGGATAGGTAATAATGAAGAAACAGAATTAAATTGTACAAGTCGTTTTTTTTTTTATTTAATGTTTTTTTTTAATCTTACATTTTAAAGAATTTCGAGTCGTCCTTCCATAAAAATAATAATAAATTGCTATGGTTCAAGACGTTTTGGATCGCGAGGGAATAGTGAGCTTCTGCGAATGTCATCGAGATTTAGGTAAAACATCACAACCCGTTCTAACCCTAAACCACCATTAAAAAAAAAAAAAAATTTAAATTCAAATCGAGAATGTGGATAAGTGAAATCTGCAAGACCTACCGATACCTCCCCCGGCATGGGGCGGAGCACCTCTCTTGAAAGAATCGATGTAAGGTTGAATGGTGCGTATATCGACGCCATGTACCTTCGCGCGTTCTTCCAAGAACACCGGATCATGAATACGCTGTGCACCCGAGAGGATCTCTTGGCCGCGCATGAAAAAGTCGTACGAATTGGAATATCGCTAAATGTTGTAAAGAAAAAATATCGAATCATATTTATTAGCATAATAGAGTAAATAAGGTGGTAATGAGATGGTAAATTGTAGGCACATTATCATTAGAATCCGGCATTGTGTAGAAGGGACGAACCGCCAACGGAAATTTGTCAAGGATGTAAAAATCTGTTTTGTATTTTTCCTTGACCAATTTACCAAGAAACTTTTCTTTCTCGGTGCTGTGCGTACAAGAAAATGCAACGGTATTTATAATAAGATGATAACATAGAATTATGAAATGATACACCATGATGAAAGGCATGACCTAACCTGAGGTCTTCGAAATCACCGATTTCGGTACCATTCTCCCTCAACAATTGAACCGCATCTTTATATTCTAACCTAAGAGTTTTCGGATGGTACTCGAAATCGGCCGACGGATATTGACTTTTCACCGTCTTAATTTCCGAGGCGTATCGTGTTTTTAGTCCATCGAAAATAAAGACAAAAAGCTCGTCAAGAATGTCGAGCGCTTCGTGATAATGCTCCTCAAATGCCATTTCCAGATCGAGACCCATGAATTCTGTCATGTGACGATGAGTATTGGAATCTTCGGCACGGAAGACTATAAAGGAAGAAGCCAAACCAAGACTGCATTCAAAACTCCAGGCACGTTATTAAACTCTCCATCATAATTATTATCTTACCTGGGGCAATTTCGAATACGCGCTCAAAATCCGAGCAAATGCACATTTGCTTGTATAACTGAGGAGATTGTGCCAGAAACGCCTCACCTGTCCTCCCGAAAGGCATATAGTTAGTTTCATAACGCATACACCGCTTTATCAAACACAATCGTTTATCCTCGACCATGACTCACCCTTGAAATACTTGATGCTAAATACATTGGAACCACCTTCGCTGGCGGCTCCTATTATCTTTGGCGTGTGTATCTCGATAAATGATTTGGACAGTAAAAATTCACGAAACAATTGGCATATTCCAGATTGGATCCTAAAGATACCGTGATTCGCGACCGTCTATTGAAAAAAAAAAAAAAATAACGGCAATAATAAAATTAATGGTTCACGAATACTTTGCTTTGAAATTTTCGGAACAAACAATCAATGCGCGCATTCTACTAACTCGAAGATCGACAACACGGTGGTTCAACCGAGTTTCCAGCGTCACGCGGCTAAATTGTACATCCTCCTAAGTAGAATCAAAGAATTATAACGGACATAATATTCTAACGGCGCACGAGCAACGGAAACCTCGTTACTTTATTAAATTCTTCCTCACTCCTTGATGCATCTTCCAAGGAAAATGGAAGTCTACCATGAGTTTCGCTCATCACATAGAACTAGAATGTGGAAAGTTAAGGGGTCAATCGCATTGAAAACGACTACGATTGCAAACCTCCCATGTGTTACCTTTTTAATTTGTAATTCTGCATCGGATACTGTGGTGCTCTTGATTTCTTCCTGAGTCCGCATCACAATACCTTCTACGATGACAATTGATTCCACTGGAACGCTATTTGATTAAATGTAATTTCTTGAGTGTCGTTTTCCTTCACAACGAAGTTGATGAATCACGCGGTCATACTTTGAAGCAAATTTAACAAAATTCTTGCTGATATTGGTCTCATCGATGGTGAGAACTCCTTGGATAGTACTGTCCTGCTGCCGAAACACAAAAAATGCAAGTTTCGCGCCTACGAAAAAAAAAAAGAAACGCGAATTTTCAGACAAAATCAATCGATTCACATCGATTCGGTATCATAACTAGAAGTAACCTACTTGTCGCACGAGAGGTGTGCACACGAGCTCGAATGGTTACGGTTTCACCGGCACGACCAGCATTGATATCGGAGACACGGATTCTATTAACGCCTTTTGGTGTGGTCATAAAAATACGTCGACTTAAGCCAAACTAACGAAAGGTGTCGTCTTAACTGCTTTGCCTACCTTTCCTTTCTTGTGATTGGTTCATCGGTAACTTTCCATAGTTTTCGGTGCCATAGTTCTGCGGAGGAAGAAGACGAGTTCTTCAGATTTCTTTTCAAAAGAAAAAAAAAATATAGATGTAATAATATATATATCGCGAAAATTACTTCGGCAGCCGCACGGGCAGCTCTTTCTGCGGCTTCCCTTTCCTCGCGTTCTTTCTTCCTTCGTTCTTTCTCCTTTTCCTTCTCTAACTTTTTAATTGCCTTCGCGGAAAGCGAAAGCGGCTCTTCCTTGCTATTATCCATTCCGGAAATTATATGACGGCCATGTGCTGTGCCACCTTTCTCTACATTTTCTGGTTTGCAGGGATGGTAGGATCACTTACGTAATTACGATCCGACGTTAAACATCACACCCACGGAATCAAGTTTCATCTTACGCACAGAGCCGCGCACAAATCAAGATTTCCATCATTATCGAAGGGGCTTAAATTCCCTGTTTGAGATCACGTGATCCGGAGCATAACCAGGGAAAACATGCGCAAAGCCTCACTCAGGTTTCGCAAAAAAAAAATAATAAATAACAAGAAACATTAACAAGGCGTTTAGTACAATTAAGAAATTTCTTGATTTAACGTCACATGACTAAGCATTCCCTAACATCGCACACAATTGATTTTACAATTTATTATTATTAAAATTAATTAATTTATACTTCATGATATAGTAACTGTGAAAGAAAGCAATTATAATTACAGCAATAAAGTTATCATTATTCCATCACTGATGAAGGTGATAATAGTTTCTACGGGGTTACATCCTCGACTCGATGTCTGTCTGATCGTAAGATCATTAATGTCAAAGAACGAGGGTTTCTAAAGTGTTCTCACGCCATGTCCCGCGTGATGACCAATCATCCCTCACAGTCTGTCAATCACCTCATGTTGCCCCTAAATTCTCCTCTGACTCTCCTCCCGGTTTCCTTCTCCACCGTCTCCCAAGTTCGTAGAAGATTCACCGCCGGTATTACCAGCGATTTGAACGTTCTCAAATTGTTCCGGTCGGTTTCGATCATAATTTTCCGGAGGATAGGATGTCGTGGGCGCGCTACCATAATCGTAATATTGTTGTTGACCGCTATCCGAGGCGACCGACGAAGTCTCGGTGAGATATGTGTCATCATATGGTGCGCTGGGTAGTAATTCTACGTTTTCATCATATTCTATGTAAGATGGGTGAACGGCACCGGCTGCTTGCTGCTGACGTTGCCTCTCCTTTCGCCTCAGCCTATTGAGCCTATTGCGTTCCCAATCCTCCCATCGTTTCAGTGGAACTCTGGAAGGGTCAAATTTTCCTTCCTTCTTCCCGTGATCATCACCTTTGGATTCACCTTCAACCTTCCTGGATTTGATGATGACAATGATGACAACGCAATTATTAATGTGAGATGCTTGCTAGAAATGAACTTGCCAATACAAACCTAGTCTCGCCCCACGTGAAATCATCAAAATGCCAGTATGCGTAGGCTGGTAAAACAAAATTCCAGACAGGTAAGGCCAATAGGTAAACAAACATCCACGTGATATATATTAATTTACGTGTGGTCAGCAAAATCAGTATAGCTGGTAGGCCAAGTACCGCAGCCAGCATGAGCAACGGGATAGCTTCCGAAAATTCTTTTGGTGGTTTTAAGATGGACGATATGATCAACCAGAAGGTTAGAATTATGGCAACCGGCAGAACGATGGTACCCTGTAGGTCCATGAAAATCACGAATTGCATCGAAATGCAAAAAATTCCGCAAAGATTTCGAACAAGAACCAATTCCATCAAATTGTGAATTGTCGAGTTGATCCATCGACGGCGTTGTGAAAGTAGTACGTTAAACTCGTCGGGAACGACAGTTTTGCACACGGCTTGCGGGCAGAAAGTCATCTTTCGGTAGGGGAAGTTGCGGAGCATGAGTGTGGTCAAGAAACGATCTTCACCGAGAAGTAACAAATTCTTTTGATGCAACGTATTGACTACATTTTGGGAATATTCCTGAACGATTTCGGGCTTTGTAATGATCGGTACCCAGTCGTCATCACCTTTGCGAGCTTTCAGTCGATACATACAGAAGCATCCGGGCAAGCATGTGACACCGCCAAAGACGGACTCAAATCCTTTGCCGAGATGATGGGAGACGTAGTATTCGAACACTTGGATGGCCGTCACCCAAGAGTCACGTTTGTTTGCAATCTTCGTTTCACCACACAATCCCATTATCAGTTGATCGTTACACATACAATTTACCAAGAGTCTAAGTGAATCGGGATAAACTTTGGTGTCGGCGTCCACCTTTTCGTGTGGTCAAAAAAAAAATTTGGCATTAGAACATAAGAACCTCGTGTGAAAATACGATGCATCCTCGAAATAACGAACCATTAAGACGAGTTCGAAAAAGTCCGGAGTGACGCCCATCAAGTGATGAACCTTTTGGAATAAATCGTAGTCCAGTTGAGTCATGCGATCATTGTAGGTAACTCGGTTAAAGAAATTCATGAGGATCAACTGAGAGTCACGTTTTCCTCGATTGCCCGGCTTCGGTTTGCCCTCTTCGTCGGCGTTTCCACATTTGACAATGAGTAGTGTCGGCACACGACGATCACCGTGACCTAAAAGAATAATACGATTACTACTAGCAATGCGAAAAAGCTCATCACTCCCGATGCCGGAACTTACGAAAATGTCCCGCGTAAACCTTGGCTCTGTTGTGCTGTTTAACTCCGGCAGCAACGGCGATGTAGCTTTGGGGATTGGGATTCTTGTATTTCTCGTCAATTTCCAAGAGGCTAATGCAAATATCGGGTGTGCTTTTATCGTTACCACTACCAGTTATTATGCCATCGCATATCACAAACAACAGTTTGCGATCATCCGGATAATCCGTTGTGGCCAAGGACACGCAAGTGGTGCGTAAACCTTCTTCTCCCTCGGAGTAACATGTCACGAGCAAAACGGTGTACAGATCATTACCAATCTCTTCCATGTTAATTTTGCTTACCACGGTTCCCGAGTCATTGCGATGAGCCCACGGCGCATAACGACTCTTACGAGAACCAGCGATCACCTGAGGATACGTTGTTTCCTTCTTAACCTTTTTGGGATTATGCGAGAGACGATGGGAGATGAACCAACTGAAGAGACAGGCCATGAAAAAGCGGACAAAGATGACGCTCAATATAACTACTAACATAATGTAATTAAATAGGTCGGCAGTAAAACAGCCTAGCGTCTGTTTATCAATATGACCCGCGTAATATTTTTGAATGAGACACTTCATGGCAGTCATCGTTTGACTGCTCTTGGAGAACAGGCGGGTGGCATCCTTTCCATCGTTTGCATAAGTTCCCGATAATAAGCGGCGAATGATTGAGTCAACAATATCATTTGGGATCGGATCTGGGTTGTTATTCATGTAGGGATCCAGGTTGAGCACAACGCCGTCGACAACAAGATAGTTGGTTAACTTGTAAAGCTGATCCCAATCGTATCCCACCTGTTTGGTGGTATTCACTAAATTTAACGAGTCCAGCCTTGAAAGTGAGAGTGTGCCGAGGGGACATTGCGAGCTGTTGCTACACAAAGGTTGAGTGACCGCCGCAAAATTCTGTATTGAGCTGACCGCACAACTGGGTATGCTAGAAGTGTCCCTCTGAAAATAATTGGTAATGTCTTGACCATTTTGTTGCTCTGCCAACTGAAATAAATCCAAGGTGGGAGGAATCAAAGCTTTTGAAATGTCAAATTGCCATCCCAATATTCCAAGATGCCCTTTATGACAAAGAATAAATCGATTATTATTTTTTTTCTTCCTCTTCAATGGTTTTTCGAAGTTAAAAAAACCAACGAATAACATAGATATCTACCGGGGGCTTGTCCAAATCTTAAAAATTGACTGGGATTACTTGCCGCCGAAGCGGGACATAATGTCGGTCGAAGACCAACCGTCAAAAAGGCGACGATACCACTCATAATAAGTGCAATGAAACAAAGTGTAACCTTTTCTCTCCATGCTTGCTGCGACTGCTTATCATGAAAACCACCAAATTTTACCAAGAGAGTCGACGGAATCCAAAAGGTGACAACGCGAGAAAATATCACCCACGGATCGAGTGGTTTTCTCTCCTTCTTACCAGTTAAAAGAGGAGCAGCGGGTTGAAAACGTTCGGGTCTACTCAACGTCTTCCCACGACGAAGTGTGTTTCCCCGGGAGGGAGGCGCATCATTCGCGTCCATATCACTTTGCGTTTCTTTTGTTGCGGGTAATTAATTAGAACAAAAAAAACGGAGGGCGAGTTGGTGAGTGAGATATAATCCAATCCATATAAATGGAGACAACGCCACAGGATTTCCAAAGTTAGAAAATCCAGGGTTTGTCTCTCTCGTCCGGGGCAATCGTATGTTGATGATCGACACCTGTTATAGAAATAAGGACTTGGCATAATCCGGAAAAATCTTTAAAATTTATCTGCAAAAATGTATTAGATCGTATTTCGATCGAGCGTTGTAATCGGATTAATCGGATTAGGTACTTTGTAATTTATGTTATATGTATTCAGCGCATCGCGTGTTAACTAAAAAACTTGTCATTCGGCCAGCTTTTATTTTTAGAATGAATATGTTTGCGGTTAGATTCTCTCTGTTTCCCCTTATTTTTTAAATGCGATCTGCAACGGTCAACCGTGCGGCGTAACTATTTAACAATTACCTCATCCTTTATTATTTTTTTTTTTTTACATCCAAAAAAAAAATATCACAGCCTCAACTACAACAATAATTACAATACTATATGGTGAAATTTGTAGCACGCACCCTTTGATATAAATATCCATTCACAATCAATTATAATAATCACAAATAACTTACGTTTCCTCGAGCACGAAGAAGGAATAATTATAATGAATTGGCTATATATAACCTCTTGATACTAATGTTTTGTTAATACAACCAATACTTTTTTCGACAATCTCGATTGTTTTCTAACACGATAAACAAACAGTTGACCAAATATGTGATAACCGCGATCGACGGTTCACGTGTAAATCATTTCATCAATCTGGTCGACTAAGTCATTCCGAGGTTGATTTAGCGAATATGATAAACAACTATTATAAATAAGTTTATTGTTTTTTTGTTTTTTAATAATAAAAATAGTATAAAGAACAAATTATTTAATTATCTAATATAAATATTCTTTTTTTTTTTTTTTTAATCTACAATCATATCATGATGGTTTGTCTTTATTGAGAAATTACAGTAGTAGCAATAAATAATGACAATCAAAGTAATATAATAAATTTTAATCAATTTTTATTTTTAGATTATAAAATTTTAGATATACAGTATACAGTAACTCATAAAAGTTTTGCACTATCAAAAATTTAAATATCAAATCTGATTAATTAATAATAATTAGTATTTAAAAGTAATCAATAAAAAAAAAATTGATAATCTATAAAATACATATTTTTTTTTGTTTTTAATTATATTTTTGATTTTTTAAAAATCAAATCCATTAGAATCAAGATTACCAGGTTATTTTAGAAATATAAAATTAGCAAGGTAATATTGTAATAAAAATAACATCTACTAACATTGGATAGTTATTTTTAGTTATGATCTTCATTCTATTTCTATTTTTATCTATTTATTTATAATTATTTCTTTGATATTCTTTGATATTCTTATTGATACTTGATTAGCGTAGATCACTTTATCAAATGTAGCACATGACATAATTTACCGTAGATCAGGCAGCCCAGGAGGCCTAGGAGGCCCAAGTGGCCCAAGTGGCCCATTTTTACAAGTATATAAGCAGTCATAATTCGCTCAAAAGTAGGATAAGTTTGGATACAACTTCATTTGACTTTGGAAGTTTAGGAATAACTTCACTTTTCTTTTAGGAGATTAGATATTTTCTTTTAATTTTAGGACTAAAGGAATTGTCTTAGTTTTCTTGATTTATTAAAAAACTGAGGTTTTGAGTGAACCATATTTCTTGTGAAACAAAGTATGACACTGTTTAAAGAATTCTTGATAAATCTCTTCTTGAATATTTCTTTATTATAAACCATTTCTTTAAATTCTTTCTTTGAAAATTGTCCTTTTAAAAGCAATTTCACTTGTACACACCGGTCAAATATAAATTTAATCACATTTTGTGACGATAACAGAACCTTGCTCTCCAAAAAGGACAATTGGATAAATGACAACTTTGATAACTGGATTTCAAAACCACAACCAGATTTTGTAACTACTTATCCTGAATACTCTCTTGAAATTTCTTTTTCTTTTTCTTCAATCCATTCTTTGGTACTTCTAATCACAACCAATATAGTGCAATCCATTCTTCTTCACTACCTTATAATTTAGCAATGGATAATATTTTTCAGGATCCTTAGGATCAAGCAGGTCATCCTTACAACTTGAATCAACCTTGGAATAGGTATCCTCCACCAGGCCAGGATAATGATGAGGAAAGTAATGGATAGGAGAAGTGCAATAACAACTATTAGGATAACAGGGAGAATGAACAGTAACCACTACCACGCAGAAATAAGCTAGGCCAAAAGCAAAGGAATGAGCAAAGAGAGGAGTGACAAAATCAACTTATCTATAATTATGAACAAAATAATGATCAAAATTTCATTAAAGTAATGTGACAACTCTCTGAATCAAATGCTGGAATGAATGCTCCAAGGAATAACAACTAAAGAGAAACAAAGCTGGTGGATCTACCAATCTTCAAAGGAGGGGAACAGAATCCTCTTACTTGGCTTAATGAATTTGATGAAGAATACAGTGCAAATTGCATCAATGAACTACGCAAATTTGAAATACTTTCCTCTTATCTCAAAGAAATTGCATATACTTGGTGGTCTTTTATAAATGACCAAATCAATTACTGGGACAATGCAGCACATCCAGCTGAATCTTTTATGCATCAATTTCATATAACTTGATATATTACTTATCACAAATCAAGGTGGATGAATTAATTAAGGCAGTGAATACAAAAACCAGGAAAAACTGTGGATGAATACCTGAATACAATAACTTCTCTTTATAAGCGCATTGATCCTGACAACAACTACCCTTTTGAGGATAAAACAAGGCAATTCATCAATGGATTAAGGAATGAATTGAGTGAACTAGTTGAAATTTCTTGTCCTCTTGATATGGCTGAGGCTATCAATTATGCTCATGCTGCTGAATCAGCCTACTTTAGGGCTCTACTTTGAGTGCCTATTCTTTGAGACGCAATTACTTGAACCAGGATACTGATGAACTTAAGGATATTAAAATAGCAATACCTCAATTCTCTCAAGGATTTCAACAATTGGCAACTTCAAATAATAGGAGATATACTGATAACAATAATATTAGTAGCAATAATAGGGGAGGAAATTAAAGGAAAACTCGCACTTGCAACAATTGTGGAAAAGTTGAATATTTGCAACATGACTGTAGGTCATACTGCAACAACAATAATAGTAATAATAGAAACAATGGCAATAATTTTAGGAGGTCTTACAATAATAATAACAATAATAACAATAGAAATCAGTTTAACAATAACAACAATGAAAGAAGATATTTTATTTGCAACCAACCTGGATACTTGGCCAACCAATGTTCTCAAAGGAATATCAACAATTCAATGAATGGAAATGGATCTAGCAACAACCAATCACCTTTCAGCAACCAATCTAACAATCGCAATCAATGGCTCAATCTTTCTATGCAGGACTTTGCTGAAGCAGTAGATCTTATGGACCAGTATTTAAAAGATTAAGGGAACCTAAGGAGGATCAGAAATTCTCTATACTTTCAAATTCCTCTATATCAACATCTTCTCTACCTAAACAAATTGAACCAACTAATCCAAAAGCTGTGGAAGTATTGTATTGTGATGCAAAAATTGATGACCATCCTATCTATTTGATTATTGACACTGGGTCAACAAGCAGTATTATTTTTACCCATTTTTGGACTCTTTGGGATGCAATATCCATAAACCATCTTCTATTAATCTTGTGAACATAAATGAAGAAACAAAAATAATTATTGTGCAAGGTGAAGGATTTGCCAATCACTATCAAAGGAATTACCATACCAGTCACTGTGAATGTATCTGAATCAACTCAATATACTGTTATTGTGAGAAATGTCTGGATTACAAAAACCAAGGCTATTATCAATTATGATTTTCAAACTATGAATTTGAATTATTTGAGCAAAAATATTCAATGCAAGGTTATATATTAAAAAAAATCAAAATTTAATGATAATGGAAGGCCTATAGAAATTGAACCTTTGGATAAGGGAAAAGGAAAGGAAATCTATGATTTAACTAATAAATTGGAATATGAGGAAACTTTGGATAGACTTATGGGTCTATAGCACAGTGGTAGTATTCCCAGATCTTCATGCACTGTTTCCGAGTTCAATACCATTACGAGGCAGTATCACCTAAGCTTAGGTGGTACAAGAAGATCACATCTACCCCATGATGATGATCACTACCACCTCTGGCCAAGATCCCATCCAATCATGGGATAATCAAAAGATCACAAGATGCTTCAGCCGGTTTTAGTGCTGAAGTCACCTCGTTACAAGACAGGATTTAATAAGCATCTGCAGATAGGTCGAAGATCTGCATGCCATTAAAAAGGGACTAATAGAACTTAGGCATGTTAGAAGAGAGTCTCTACCAAAATCACAATCCATCCAAGACTCCACGTGATCACCCCATAGGCAAGCTATAATAGGTCATATAAAAAGGGTTACTGGCAAGACGAGATGATATCTAAGACTTTACGTGGATATTCCATAAGTATACTATAATAGGTATTGTAAAAAGAATACCCAGCAGAACGAGATATAAAAGGGGTCCTGTCGAACATTATTTGTGAAGGTTTCTGAAGGGTAATACAGACGCAGGTAGTAGGGTTTCTTTTGACAACAAGTCACATTGGCAGGCTAATAACCTGAAAATGAGTTCATATTAGTCTACACTGCAACAGACATCAAGTCTATATAATATTCTTCATAAATGTATATAATCAGGTGCATGCCGTATATAGCTAGAACTCTCTGTCACGTGTGTAATTTTGATGTATGAGACTAAGCCTTGTTATTCCCTTAATAAAAAAAAAAAAAAAAAAAGGAAACTTTGGATAAGAATCAAACTTACTGTGCACTCTTGGTGAACTCTAATGAACAATCACTGATGAAAATTGATAAGTCAAAAGTCACTATTGAATAGTGTAAGGAATCAATAATTTATATTCAGGAACTTGAAGCCATGCAACAACCACTCTTGACTTCTAAACCTCTGCAAAAGAGATGGAAAGAATCAAAAACAATCTATTGGTGAGATCATTACTTGGAACAGGAATCTGACATTTATACCACTTATCAACTTAAAGTCAAGAATTGGGAACTTATTCAATACTTGAATGTGAATCATAAAAAGAACTGAATAAACCATCTGATTTAACCCAGGAACAACAAAATCAATTTAACTATTTGATACAATAATATCAGGATATAATTGCAACTGATGACTCACTTGCTAGATGCACTGACTTGGTCACTTATTACATTATTATTGAAAACACTCTGCTGATTAAACAACGACCTTATAGGATATCTCCTGTTAAATATGAATTTGTGGAAAAGGAAATTGAACGCATATTGACTCAAGAAATTATTCAATCATCTTATAGTCTCTGAACTTCTTCAATTGTGTTGGTCAAAAAGAAAAATAGTCAAACAAGGTTCTGTGTTAACTACCGGAAGCTTAACAAAGCCACCAAAAAGGATGCTTACTCACTACCTAGGATTGATAAAATTTTTGACTCACTAGGAAAAGCCAAATGGTTTACTTCCTTGAATATGGCTAGTGGATATTGACAAGTTGAAATGAATCCAGTGGATAAGGAAAAAACTGCTTTATCACTAGACAAGGAACTTTTGAATTCAATGTTATGCCTTTTGGATTAACCAATGTACCAGTCACTTTTCAATAACTCATAGACCACATTTTCTATGATATCAAGGAAAAATATGTATTAGTATACTTGGATGATATCAACATATACTTTGTAATATTTGAGAAGTACTTACAACATTTGAAGGAAGTTTTTGAAAGATTTAGGCAAGCCAATCTCAAGCTCAACTTGAATAAATACTACTTTTGCAAAAAAGAACTCGCATTTTTGAGACATATTATCAATCAACATGAAATTCAATTAGATCCAACCAAAGTTGAAAAGATAAAAAACTTTGTCATATCAACCAATACTATTGAACTGAGAGAATTTATTGAACTAGTATCTTATTACCGCCGCTTCATACCAAGTTTTGTTACCATAGTTGAACCAATAAACAAGCTTTTAAGAAAAAATACAACATATCTTTGAAATGAAAAATGTCAATTAGTATTTGAGGAACTTAAGGAAAAATTAATCACTGTATCAATCTTAACTTATCCAGATTTCTCCAAGCCTTTTCTTCTGTATACTAATGTTTCTTACAAAGGACTGAGAGCTGTCCTAGCTTAATTGAATGAACAAGGAAATGAATATGTAATAGCTTATGCAAGCTGAAGTCTTGTTGGACCTGAATTGAATTACTTCACCACTGAAATTGAATGTCTTGCTATCATCTGGGCCATGAAATACTTCTATCATTATATCTATCTTCAGGAATTCACTCTTATTACTAACTACTCAGCTCTTCAATGGATGATTAATAACCCCACTCCAAACAAAAGGACAACACAATGAATACTTACTATTATGGATTACCCCTTCAAAATTCAATACCGGAAAGGCAGAAAGCATCAAAATGCTGATGCATTATCAAGACTCTCTTCAACTTCAACACCTTAATCATGGATTTGGAAACTTATCAGTGACTATATACTTATCTCTCTACTGGAAAACTATCTTTGAACTTAATGGCAAAGGAAATAATCTCTTTCAAAAAACAAGTGAGACATTATCTTACTCAATACTACATATTATTTCGATGTATATTAAAAAACCAATAGAACCACTCAAAGTTATTAAGGTAACTGAATTGGAATCAATCTTACACAAGCTTTATGGAAACATACTTACTGGACATTTTGAGATTGAAGCAACCTATAATCAAGCAAGAAGTCGATATTATTGACCTAATTAGTACAAAAATATTGCTGAATATATCAAAAGTTGTGATACTTGTCAGCAACAAGAAGCCCCTATACCACATGAGGAATTTCACCCTATACTTTTTCAATATTTTGTTGTGTACTAAGCCTTAGATTACTAAGATCATTAGTAATAAATTCAATATATCACTGTAGTTGTTGATCCAACATGTCATTAGATTCCTGTTTGTTATCCTGAAAATCAATAGGTAACCTTGCTTCATGGCCATAAAGTAGTTTGAATGATGAATATTTAGTAGTATGATTTTGAACAGAACAGTAGGCAAATAATGCTGAGTCTAAAAAAATATCTCATGTGTCACCATACTCACTAACATATTTAGCCAGAGTGTTGCAGAGAGTTTTGTTGAATCATTCAGTTAATCCATTGGTTTGTAGATGGTAAGTAGTTAAGAGTCAGTGATGAATAGTTATTAATTTGCATAAAGTATCCATTAACTCATTAACAAATGATATTCCTTGATCAGATAAAAGAACTTTAGGGTATCCATGTCGACATATAATATCCTCATATATGAACTTTGCAATGGTGATAGCTTTGGTATTCTTGAGAGCTTTTTTTTCAGGTCACTTGGTAAGATATTCAGTGGTTACAACAATATATCGGTTGTCTTGAGAAGTTATTGACAAAGGTCCAATAATGTCAATTCCTATACAGTCAAAAGATTGTCTAATAGATATAGGGTGAAATTCCTCATGTGGTATAGG
>CAJVPT010000902.1:0-24910 GCA_910592055.1 Acaulospora colombiana | reverse complement strand
GTGTAGTTATTTCTTGTTGTTTTGCTAGTTTTTATTAAAAGTTTCTTTTTGTGTTGTAGCTGGCTTCTTTTGTTTTCTAAGAAAATTACCAAAAAAGAAAATTTTTAGGAAAACTGGAAATCAGCGGAAAGAGTTTTTTTTATAGATCTTTTTTTTTTTCATCAGCAAGTTGGCAGCTATAAATATATTCAGTTTCTTCAATTGATGCCATCTTTTTCTTTAATTCTCTTCTGATAAGGAGGCTAACTCCTGCCTCAAAGGATGTGTTAGGATTGATGCTATAAAAGTGTTTGTAGGTTCTTTGTTTGTCGAAAACCCATTTGATATTAGCTTGGATAAGTTTTGATTTATATAAACCCATTATACCTATCTCTTGTTCTATAATTTCTTCAATTAGACTTCTTTGATTTGTCTTATCTGGGATACCTCTGGCATTGTGTGTTCCAATTCTAATTACCTTTTTTGTATGTCTCCCATTTCTTTCTGTTCCTTTTCTATTATGTTTTTTCTTTTTTTGTTGAGGAAAATATCATGTTTCTTTTATAAGAATGTTATTAGATCTAAATTACCATATTGTTCTAATAAAACTTCTTTTTCTTGTATTTGTTCTTTGCCTTTGTTGTTAGTTATTGTTGAGAATGAAGCAGGCATGTTCACCTCTTGTTTCTTGGTTGCCTATTGCACTATGTTAGGAATGATTGGCCCCTCTTCTACCTCTATTTATCTTGTTTTGGATTATTTGTCCTTCAAGTCTATTTATTTTACCACTTAGTTTTTCAAGATTGGCCAATATGAGTTGCAAAGGATCTTAGTTGCCTTTTGCCTTTGATCTAATATCCTCACTGCTATATTCTGCTGGTAAGTATTTTGTCTTCTTATTGGCTCTCTATTATTATCCATAGCAGGATATCTAGTTGTTTTATAATTCTCCTACTTTACACTATTATTATCCCTTTGTTTTATTTGTCTTTGGTTTCTAAAGCATATAAATTTTATAGTATAGGGATGATGATAAGAGGAAGAAGAAGAGGATTTTATGGACTCATAGCCTGATAGTAAATCTGAAGTTGAGTCATTATCTATGTTGATTTTTTGAGATCTTTGATAACGTGATTTTTTTTTCACTTATAAGGCTAGTATGGTCTCTATTGCTGGGATACTTCATACTCCAGGATAGTCTTAAACCTTATAAAAAAATATATTGTTTGCATGCCTTGTCCCTATTTTTTTTTTTAATGAAACAAACAACTGTAAAGTTTTATTTCTTTAATATGTAAGGGTTTTTGGAAGTATAGCATGCTTTTGCCTAGGTATCATATAGAGCTTTTACTATTAAGCTGGTATATGTTCTATTTGTATCTAACAGTCTAGCTGAGTTGATATTTCTCTCAATTAGAATGTCATTTATCTTTTCATCAGTCAACTGTGATTTAGTGAAGATGACTCTGGATGTTTCAGTATCTATAGGTGTTATCCATGCTTCTGCAAGATCCCATTTAATATGTTTATGAAGCTTGAAATAGGTCTTGACCCTAGTCTTCATTTTGGCCTTATAGATATGGATGTTTTGAACTATTCCATATCTCTTGAGATGTTTGACTATATAACTTCTGAAAACCTTTTGATTTAGATCTATTAGGTTGACATGTTATATATCAAATCTATTTTTCTCTTTGAATTCCTAAAAGATTTTTTTGTTTTTCTCTCTTTTGGTCATATGGGCAGAAGGTAAAGTGTGAGAAGTTATTTGTTGAATAGTAAAATTATTTTCTTTGTAGTTTTCTCTTCTATATATTTTAGAACATCCTCTTCTTCTTGTACCCAAAAAGTCAACTATTCATTTCTATTGATAAATTCTTTATTTAAGAGGTGTCTTTCTCTCTGTGGTAGTTTCAGAGTATTGCTTAGGTAGACCTTGGCTTCTTCTTCTGTTTTTCCTGAAATATTGGCTGTCATGGCATCAAATCTATATATTCCTTCTCTTCCTATAAAATATGGATTTGTCGATGGAGCAAAGTCCCTGTTTCTCATGTCATATAAGCTATAATCACTGATGTTGTTGTTTTTTATTTTTTCTTGAAGCCTTTGTATTTCAGCCTCTTTTTGTTTATGATCACTGGTTATTATGATTTTTTTATCTATCGTTGACACAGTATCTACATGTTTTGTAATCTCTATCAGTTGACTTTTTAGCTCCTATAGATCACTTGAATTCATAATAATTTCTATGAATTTGTCTTCTATATAGGGCTGTAGAAAAACTTCTTCTTTTCCCTTTTTTTGTTGCCAGAGATATAGAATATGTTGAGTAAGAATCCATTCTTTATAGAATGTTGCTTTGTCTATTTCTAGGATGTTAGCAATAATACTATTTAGGATAGTAAAAGTCTCTGGTGCAGGAGTTGTTTCTTCTTTTGGATCTTTTTTTTTTATCTTATCAACTATTGGAATACCCATAGTTCTGAGTTTTATCATGCTTTCTTGAAAGCTTAATTAAGGTATTCAAGATATTCTCCTCTCTTTTATTTACTATATGAAGAATACATTGTGCCCTATCCATGTTGACTGTGTCACATGATTATTGGATGAGTCATGCTTCGTAAATTAACTTTGTTTATTTGTTTACTTATTCAGATAGTATTACTGGGGTTTCCTAATCTATCTGTTGTATTAGTAGATCAATTGTGGAGTAGACACGAGTTGCAGATTGTTTATTTGTTTATTTATTGATTTTAATAACACTTGTACTGGTTTTATTAAGGGGTAAACTGAATATAAAGAACGTGTTTTGTGATTGGCTAGAATACATGTTGAGCTTGTTTATCTGTTTAAAGACATGTTACGTAATCTATTATTATGTCTCTATTGTCTAAAGGAACATGTTCATATTTGTGTTATGTGCTAATTGTTTATATGTTACTAATGTGCTGTTACTGATAATCTTTAGCTATTGCTCTTGAGTTTCTGATGTTCTCTTAAGTTTAACAAATTTTGAGTTTTGACTGGTTTACCTGTAGAAATTACTATATTGTCAGGTTCCTTCTAATGTCCAGAAAGGTGTAAATTTGCATTGGCCTGGTTGGAAGCTAGGGGAGTTGATATTGGGTTCCTTGACCTTACTGTGATTCAGATTTACTTTTATTTTCCTTTTCTCTCAAAAGTTAATAAATAAAGTACTAATGTTATTATTATGTACTCTTCTTCTGGCAACTTGTTTATAGAGCTTTATGTATTGTTCCAAGTGGGGTAATGTAGTTATGTTTCTCTTTAGTGTTTGCTGAGCTTGGGTTGTATTATCCTTTTTCTCTAAACAATTATCAAAAAAAGAAATTTTTAGAAAAATAGTGGATTAGCAGAAAGAGTTATTTTAGAAATACTTTTTATCACTAATTAAAAAATAAATTATATAATACTATATTATTATTAATAAAATGTATAACTTGTGAATTGTCTTAAAACTTAGTAAAAAAATAGTATCAACTATAAAAAAATTAAACTAAGATAGATCTATATATATACATATATATATTGTATATAAGGTTAAATTCTTTCTGCTAATGTTTTGACTACATACAAAAAAGATGTTTACAAGAAGTTTTTTTATTTTTTTGTTAATAAAATCTTAATACTTTTATTAAAACAACTTGGAGTATAACTCCAAAAGTCAATTTCACACTTTCCCTCTTATTTACAAATCTCTTTATTCAAAAACTTTATTTCTAATAATCAAAATTAATACCTTTAATATCAATATTAAAAAAGTTTACAGAGGAAGAAAATTAACTATGAAGTACCTAAAGGTTTCTCTAATCTTTGAAATGAAAAATTTATAGAGATTTTTGTAGTAAAAAGACTTATTTTCTTTCTTTTTAATTGTCTGTATTCTCTCTTTTCATAATTTTCTAAAATATTTTGTCTATTTCAATTTGATACTAAATTTTGAATAGTATAAATCCTTACTAAAGATAATTGATTAATATGAAACATATTGATTTTTGAAATATAAATAAGTTTCTATTGATTATACTCATATATTCTGATAATGTCATTAATAATTGAAAAGAATAGTTTATAAAAAAGATAATCTTCAACTGAACAAGTTTTTAAAAAAGATAGTTAAGATTTAAAAGATAAGTAAAAGATATGAAAAAGGTATCTCTATCTCTTAATTAAGTTCCTTAAGTGGAAAAAAGGTTTTTATAGAAAAAAAACTAGGATTTCCAAGCTTCTATTCCAGTCAGACAAAGTTTCTGCAAAAGCTTCTTTATTCTAAGCAAGCTACTTTTACTGTAATATCATATTGACACTAGTTTTGTAATAAATGAATCTATATATTAATAAAAAAATAAATTTCTTAAACATTTTTTTTGAAATCTTAATATTCAGGAATAGCTAAATTTCTTAGATAGTCTAAAGAAAAAATAATATCTCAATCAGATAAATTTTTTTAAGAAGAGATTATTTACTTGAATATGAATTTTTTGGAGAGCTGTGAATTGTTTTCTTTTTTTCTTTTGTTAATTTATAATTCAACAATTTATTATTTTTTAAAATAATCTATAGTGATAAACTGTAAGCAATGATTTTGATAGATAGAGGTTATAACTAATCTATCAAAGAAGTATAATATTGTTTCTAAATCTGATTTAGAGTATCTAGTTTAGACTTTGTTTTGTTTAATCTAAACTAGCTTAGTAGACTCTTTATATTTTTTAGTAATAAAGTTCTTTAACTAATAATATACAAAGATAAATTAGTTTTTAAGTAAAAATCCATATATTATATGTTATATATGTTTCTAATATCTCAATAAAAACACATCTTGATAATATAATTACTTTTTATTTTTTAAATTCTGATAGTATAGTTGTAAGTTAAAATATATATATATATATATATTTATTCTCTATCAGGCTAATTATATGAGCTTTATTAAATATTAGTATACTATAAATATAAAATAAATTGCTAAATCTAGATCTTTAATTAGTTTACTCGTCTTGATTATTATTACTCTAAGTATAACTTTGAAAATAATTTATCACTCCATTAGTGGTCAGATAAAAACCTTTTCAACTAATAATTTTATTATCTACAGATTATTACAGTATATCCTTCTTATTAGTTTAATAGAAGTTAAAACTTTAACTATCTTATTTTATACTTTACTCTTTTTAAAAAGATTTGTTTTAACCTTTTATTTTCAAGTTTTTCTTCTTCCTGTAAGAACCTTTTTATAGTTGTGGTCTTGTTGTTCTGGTTTAATGAACTAACTAATTTTTTTATTTTATTTTTTCTATAAATTCTTTGTATTTGTTTTACTCAATCATTCTTGAGTACTTTTTTTTAGATCTTTTTTCAAAATTGATTATAAACCTTTTTCTATATCTTCACTATCCATTTTCAAGCTTTTTTACCTATTCTTTTCTAGCAACATCTTAGGTTTGACATTTTCAATATCTGATCACTTCGTATTAGTCCTATGCAAAAGTTTAACATATTTTGACCTGTTTCTCCAGTCTCTTTTACAAGCTTAGCTATATATTTGTTCAATTTTTCTAATTCTACTCTGTTTTCAACTAGAAGTATGAGTTAAAAGATATATATATATATATAATTTATATATTCTTTAGATCTATAGTATAGTGATAGTATTCTCAGATTGCAATTACAAGGTTCAAAGTTTAATACCATATAAGAGAAAGTAAAAATTTAGCCATCAGTGGCATAAAGATCTTATTTATTACATAATGATAATCTGGTAATCCAATATAGTTATAACAAGGAATTATCCACTTATTATGTTCATAACAAGACAGAAAATCAGTTCAATACATAAACTAAAAATAAAAACAGATTTCAAACAAGACAAAGCTAAGTAATATAATATTTTTGATTAAAATCAATTCTTCACTCGAGTTGCAAAGTTAAATAGTAAGGTATTCCAATGGTTAAAAAATATAGACAAGTTCTTATAAGAAGTAAAGATAGGTTGTAAAAAAAAAAATGATCAGAATAAAATAAGACAGGTTCCTATAAAAATATATGCAGTAACAAAAATCATAAAAATTCTATATAAGAGACCCTTGACACTAGTGATATTGGGTATTTTAGACAAGTTTTTGATATAGTAGTCTTCCTACATAAGAATAGCAATAAGTTATCCAATGAACCATAGTTCTAGGAAATGTTTTTTTAGTTACTGTAAAGGAGAGTTAAAATAATAAATTGGATCTCATTAAATTGATAAATTAATATATCCCCAAATTCTTTAACTTAATTAGGAATTAAGAAAAAATTCTACACTAGATAGTTATATAGTTCTTTTATTTTGATTAGATGAGATATAAATAGATACCCTCTGTACTATTTATTGATCTGTAAATCTTTAGACAGTATAGATAATTACTCATTTCAGTTATCTCTAAAATCTATTTTAATAATTAATAAAGATCCTAATACTAATACAGGAATGAGCTAGCATATTTTTAAAAAAAATATTATTATTATTAAATATATAATTTATATAGTATAATTAATCTTAACTGAAGAACTCTGCTTCATTAGCATTAAGTTGATTCTTAATAAAAAACTCATATTTAATATGAATTATAATTTAAAAAATAATAATAATTATTATTATTACCTAATATCTTAAATATTATTTTATTCTATTCATTAATACAACTCTTTCTGCTGATCCTCTGACCACATACAAAAAAGATGTTTACAAGAAGTTTTTATACTTATAAGCTAATAAAGTCTTACCACTTTCTTTAAACCAACATGAAGAAAACTTCAAGAGTCATCCCCATACTCCCTTCTTCTTGTTTTTACTCCTCTTCAAGCAAAAACTTGACTGCAAGTGACCAAAAAGTCAAGCAACACCCTTCTTACCAATGGCAAGAAAGTTTTGAAAGGAAGAAGAACTAATGTACAGTTGTCTCACACTGTAGAAAAACAATATAGAGTGTTGTTTGTGACAAGAGACTTTTCTTCCACTCTCTTTGTCATTGTTTGTACTCTAATAGTGTTCGTTTCTGGGTTTTTCTGGGGAATTTTGCCTACCTCAGTTTGACCCTAAATTTTGAGTAGCACACAGTTTCTTACACCGTGATTGGACAGAAAATTCTACATTAGTAAAAGATGTAAACAAGCTCCCATTGGTTACCTCACATGTCTAAATGCATTTCTTCAGTATCCATAGGAACCTGGGGTTCACTATAAGTCATTTATCTGTGGTGCGAATAGATACAGGACATGAATACCTATGATGTCATTAGCTACACAGAAAGAAAAGTACTGGATTAGGATGCACCGGATAGAAAACAATAGCCTCCCACTTCTTCTCTCCTACTCCAGTAAACCAAAACCATAAGAAAATGATCTCATGAAATAGAATCCTTTTGGGAGAGTTTTGGATACCTATTATCTCTTCTTTGAAAACATATCTGCTATCCTGTTAAACAATAAAGTACCTCTCCATGAACAGTACTAGTCAACCCTTTTTTTTATAAAATTTTTGGTTAAGTGCTAGTGGAGGTTAAGGCTTCACATGAGGGATCCCCAACATCGGTGGTGATGGGTACTTCAGGTGAATCCTTGGCATATTAGCTCCCTCTTTTGAAAAAGCAATAAGCTGCCTGGTGGATCAAGGCCTATGCAGTGGTTCTAGGGAGTGCCTTTGTGTAGAATAAAAAAGTAATATAGTCTGTACATTATTCTTCTTATTATTTTTTGCATTTTGTTGCTGTAAATAGTTATCTAAACTAGACGGTCATGTAATTATCTTATTCTGGTTAGGTGAGACGTAAATAGTTAGCCCTTTGTACAATTCATTGATCTGTAAATCCTTAGACAGTACGGGTAATTATTCATCCCAATTGTTTCTAGATTGTCTACTTACCTTAATGAAATACACAGCACATGGGTGCAAGGATGAGCTGGCGTCTTAAAAAAAAATTATTTTATTCTATTGGACTATTTATTTTATATAATATTTATAACTTGTTTATAAAATAGCTATATAAAGGCTTAAATAAATTTTCAAATTTTAATAGAGATTCTTTTCTAATTAATATATTTAAGTTTTACTAGGTTTTTAATTTTTTATATATAGATCTTTAATTTATTTATTAAAGTTTGAAAAATTTATTATAGAATAAATTAATTTCAATACTAAAACTAATCAAAATATTTTATAATTCTTGAATTTTATATAATTAAACAAGGTTTTGATAAAAAATAATTAAATTATTATTATAAGATAGATAGATAAAATTTTTTTATATTATTTAAATTAAATAATATTATTTTACAGTAATATTAAATTTTAAAATAATATATAGTAATCCCAATTAGAATTTTTTTGAAAAAAAAAAACTCTTTTTTACTTGCACTCAAATTTTTGAAATTTTCTTTTTATAATAACAACTCAAAGTCTACAAAAGAAAAACCTATGCTTGCAAAGAGTATAACAATAAACATGACATTAAGACTAAAAAAAAAGGATAATACAGTAAATTATACTGAAGAAAAAATCATTACAGACAGTAGTAAGATTTCAAAACCACTCTTAAAGACAAAACTCATAAACAAGTTCAACCTTTTATCACCCGTCAAGAAACCAAGAACCTGTTTAGAACAACCCAGTAACTTTAACAGAGTGAAAGAATGTCAAGACCATCCAGAACAGCAAGTAATAATGGAACTTGAAAACATGACAGTAAGCAAGCCAGCAAAACAGGAGCTGGATATCACAAAAAAAGTCACTGAAGATAAATAAACAATGGAAATATCTAGATTAACCTCTCCAATTATGATTACTTTCACAATATCTAAATATAAAAGTGGGAAAAAACTTAATAACAATAGTCCAAATAATATTATCACAAACAATTATACATATGATGAGAAAAGTGAACAGGTATAACACAAACAAGAAAGTACAAACAATATAATACAAAACACTCTCCAATCAGACAAAGTTCTATTCAACCTAGAAGAAATATATAGAAATTTACTTCAAGAAAAATTCCAACATGTCAGAAACATTTAGGACATTTGGAATTCCTAAAACATATATGTATAGAAGAGCTTACAAAAGCATTGAAAACCATAGCTATTTTTAGTAATTACTATAAGGTTTTAGCTACATATTAGATCAGGATCACTGATAATGAAACTACCAAACCAAAACTAACCTCTCTGATCGGCATCACAGAAGAAAAGATTCATTTTATCAATATCTGGAACATTTCTAATAGCTACACAAAAAAGGTCATTGCCAGTTTATTAAATAATAATCAACAATTGAACATATTGCACTACAATCAACAGGGGCTATTCAATCTGAAATTGTATAATTCAATTCAACAGAAGCATTTGAAGAACAAGCCTAAAAATGGACTTATACAAGGATAACTACTGCATGCATATATTCTCAACAATCAAAACCTGTATTACGAAAGAAAAAAAAATCAATATAGTATTACATTAGCTAATCTTTCACAAGTAATCTCTGTTAAAGAAATTCAAGAAGTAATAAACCAGACAAATTCCTAGGCATATTACTTTCCCTTGAACCACCTCAATGAAAACAAATAGTTCATAATCCTATATTTTAAGAATACATAAGACCTGGACAAAGCAAGAAATATTACTTTCTAGATTGAAAACATGAAACTGGTCTGGATATCAAGAACAATAAGACTCTACTCTAATTGTAAAATATATAAGTATAACATCAGCTCATACACTACAATCAAAAATATCTTAACACAGAAATACAGAATGAATAGACTCGAACAATCCAGACTAATGATACATCAGTAACAAGAATCTACCCTTCTTAGGATGAGCTGGTAATCCACTATTACAAATACAAGAATTTTTCCTCCTTAAGATGGGCCAGTGATCCATTATTACAAATACAAATAGCTCAGGATGCATATATATCAGTGTCATCAAAGGACTCCCCTATATATCAGTATAAATGAAGAAAGTGTTAAAAGTTTTTAAACAACTACAAGCAAATATGAATACGATCAAACATCAGATTCACATGCTATATAAAAGAGTAACAGCAATTGAGACAGGCCACTATATTAAAGTGAAAGGGTCAGCTATCATAAACACTTCCACAGAGTTCAGATTACTATTCACAAGCACAGATTTCAGGATTTCATTATCAAAGAGAATTGACATTAGATAACAATAAGAAACAATAAATAGAAAAATTAATTAGATAAAATTTACAATCGAATTTACCATAAAAGAAATGATGGAATATTTTGACTCGCTAATAAATTTAATAGAAGCATCAGCACTACTTCTCCAAGCTTTCCAAAACAACTATGATTAGTAAATATAAAGAAGGAAATGTCTCAAAGAGGCAAGAGTATGAAGCAGCAAAAACAAATATAAGGCAAGGAATTTGAAAAATAGGAACAATTAATGTTAGAGAAATTAATATAGAAGTAGATAAACTAGCATTATTAGAATAGTATAAAGAAAACCAAATAAATATTTTGGAACTCACAGAAACCTGGCTATCAGAGAATCAAAAGTGGCATTATGAAGAGAGACAATATCAAATTTAATCAATCAAACCAGTCCAATAAACACATGAAACAAGAATAAGTATATTATAAAAAGAAGATAGGTAACACATATTTACAATATAGAGAAATATATCAATTGGGACTTATTAATTGATATGGCTTTTATTAGAAAAATCAAATATAGAATTATAATATTATATAACTCAGTGAACAAAACAAAAAAATGAGAAAGAACAAAACTGCAACAGTGGATTAAAATTAAGATTGGCAAAGTCAAAAGTAAGAATATGATAATCATAATAATGTATGATTTGAATAAAACAGTAAACATGTGTCTAGACCAATCAACTGAGAGAATTAATAGAAATAAATTAAAATACATCATCAATACACTAGAGGCATTTGATTTCATAGACATATTTGAACAAGTTTATCTATACAGTACAAAAGAAGTTATACATACCACAGACCTAAATCAAACTATAAAAGTAGACTAGACTATATCTGAATAACAAATCCTCTATTTCTCCATATCATCAGTGCAGAACATTTTTTACCAAAAACAGTAATTATAAGTAATCCCAAGCTTGTAGTAATTCAGCTCAGTACAGTATACACTTTATGGATCAAATTAATGAACAGAAAAACAGCAGGTAAAACAAGATTGACTACACAAACTCCAGTCCAAAGCAGTAAAACAAATTTAAAGAAAAAATAGACAAGAATGCAAGAAGATTCCTAAATACAAACCCAAAATTAATAGAGGAAATCTGATAACACTTTAAGGAATCAATAATAATCTCAGAAAAGGTAACACTTAAAAAAAGATAATATAGCAGAAATATTATAACAACTTATAAGTTCAAATACAAGGATCTTATGTAAAAACAACTCAAGCTTGATAGCATATATAAAAAAGGTCAAGTGTGATTAATGAATCTTGAGACTAGAACACAAACAATGAGTAGGATAATAGAGGAGGAGGTCAAGACAATTTATGTATTAACTGTTATACTAATCATACCTCCCTTTTTTGAAAGGAGTCAATGCAGAGTAGAAAAAGCTACACAAGTGGCCAACTGAGTTCAAGGAAACATGGGAAGCAGAACAAGCAATAACTAAGATCAAGATTGAACAAAAAAAAGAAAAGAAAATCTCTAACCATATTATAAAAAAGTATAAGTACCTAAAAGAATATTCCAAAAAAATAATCAACAGTATCTTGGACTGTCAACAAAAAACAATCAACACCCAGAAATTGATGAAACAGAAAGAAAAGGATAAGATCACAATAATAACAGATCCAAAGACTATAAAATGCAAACTTGGAAAATACTTTGAAGAATAGACAAGACCGAGACAAACAATAGACATCAAAAACTTCCTATATTGAAAACAATAGTATAAGTCTAAGATAAATATCAAGGGTGACTGGTTCAACAACACATTGCAACCAATGGATATATATGAGATAGAAAATGCAATATACAAAACAAAGAGAACCAGTACCACTGGATTATCAGAAATTTTCTACATCATACTTAAGAATCTAGAAAAGGCTAGATTATAGTTACTGAAGTTATTGTTCAATAAAGTATTAAAGACAGGAAAGATTCCTGATAATTGAAAGAAAGGTAACATATATTTCATACTCAAACCTAAAAATTGAATAGGAAATATTAATATAACACATCCAATTATATTACTAGATACAATCAGAAAGATTTTATGAACATCCTAATAAAAAGGATAGCTGAAATATGCATCAAACACAATATACTTTATAATAACAACTAGACAGGCCTATCCAGAAGAAGCATACAAGAACCTATCCATATTCTCAACAATATGATGGAGAAAACTAGAGAATTCAAGAAAGAAGCCTGAATATCTAGTCAGGATATTAGCAAAGCATATGACTCTATTAACAAAAGCATACTGACCCAGGTCCTTAAAAAATCCATATACCAGTAAGGATAATAAGTATCCTGAACAATTTATTAATGAACAAGAAAAACAGAATAATTATGGCATATAAATTGATAGAGAATACATCATTCACAATGGAATCAATCAAGAGAATATTATCTCTCCACTCCTATAAAGAATTTTTTATGACCCTTTATTGCAAGAGATTGAAGACAAACACACAAGATATACAATGAAAACAAAGGTTCCATTAGATCTAATATTACCAAACAAAGGAAAAATGATAAGTGAAACAATAAAGAAAATCAGTGTTACTACAATGGCTTATATAGATGATATAATATGGTTTATGAATAGTCAAGCCAATATATAGATTATCTAGTGAAGCAATCAGAATTTTAGGAGTATAAATATCAAAAGATGAAAAAAAAGCACACCAAAAGGACATTATTAAAAGGAAAGTCGTCACCACTATCAGAATATTATTATAGAAAAAATAACTGATAAACAGATCTGATATATCATCAATCATATCTTTTTTTCAACATTAAAATATCTGCTAAATGACCTGGTCCTATTAGTTGCAAAATTAACAAAGTCTTCAAGCACAAGGTTGGATTATTAGAAACAATCCCAAACTATATTATTCACATAGACTTTGGCTACAAATTGTTCAACTTATGGAATAGACAAATTTTAATGTATAGAAAAAACCTTTACAATAGATTAAATAGTCACAATTTAAGTGGCATAACAATACAGTTTAGATTACAACACTTCCAGAATAAATACTGGTCTAATACATCAATTTTAACAAATAGACTACCCTTCTGGATCAAGAAAAGGAGAAGCCTGATAAATGAAATCCTCAATATGCTAAAGCTACAAGGAATCATATTTATCCTGGTAGAACATACATAGTTCAGAAAACCAGTTAGGAATGAAGGCAAAGCAATCAAAGAAATGGTATTTGAGAAATAGTATGATAAATACAGAAATTCTCTCAGATACAGAGAAATTTTATTCTATAACCAGTTAATTAATAATAACAAAACAAGAAACTTATCATAACAACAGGTGAGAGCCAGGTTATAAAAGCAAGGTAGAATTCCACTCTGGTTCAGAAACTAAAAAACATTGTATTTGATAAGGACATAATAAGGATAAAGAACCAAAATAAAATAGTACCCACAGATAATAACAGCAATAGCAAATCCACAATTAATAGCTTTTGAATCAACACACCAGTGCTATCCTTTCAACAACTACAGATGATTAAATAGTTGACAATAAAAAAGATTGGGACAACAGTAATAACAAAAAAGAAAAAAGTTAAATACAATCAATATATAATAGCCAACTACATGATTTGATATAAACAGACATCTTCAATATTCAAGTGTAAAGGCTACTTTTTAATGATTCAAAGCTCAGAAAAGATTACAAAGATTAATAACAATATATAATATTCCAACTTATGACAAAATAAATCACTATAAATATTCAGAAAAATACAAAAAGATGTATTTCTAGTCAATATGAAACTAACATAAGAAAACTCTTCATTAATAGACTACAATCTTCTTTATATAGTATCAAGTTAGTCTTAAGAGAAATCAATACATAACTATCAAACATAACTCTTCCAATAATACACCTTGATCTACTATCAAATATAAAGAATCTAATCCTCAAGAAACTCAAAAGTCCAATCAAGACATTTCTCAAACTCCAATAAATAGCACAAGAACTTGTTCCATATAATGATCTATAGATATATATAGATAGTTCATATACAAAATGCTATTGGAACAGCAGAATGGGAATTGGATAGGTAGCTATAATAGAGGCAGAAAAAAAAGTTGCAATATTTTAAGCTAAAACATAAGACACTCCTCTTTCACAAGAGCAGAGCTTATAGCAATACTAATAGCAATATGTATAATAAGTGCATATAAGAAAGTAAACATTCTTACAGACAGCCAAGAAGCAATTAATGCAGTAAAGAGGGTACTTGTAAGAAGATATAATAAGAATTAGAAACAAGAAAGCCTAAACAGAAGTCTGGTTAATACAATGTGTGAAACTATAACAGTACAAATATACAAGTTAAATGGACTAAAATAAAGAATTACTCAAGAAATTCCAAAAATAAGTGAATAGATAAACTTGCAGTAACAACACCAATAGACAATCACAATGGCATAATTAAGATTCAAGAGCTAAATGCAATGAATAACATAGTAATACTTAAATAGAACCTATTTTTTATAGATCTTTTTTTCAAGACAATCAGAAAAACCTTGCTCAAGATGAAATAGGCAAGCAAGTAGAGAACACTGAAATGTATTCAGAATTGATTAAATGGATCAAAAACTAAGAAGATAGATTGAAACATAACTATGCAAACAATGATATCATCTAAAATCACAACAATGCAAACAGATTCTAAGGATCATAGTAATAGAATATTTTGTCTAAAGACATGGTTCAATGAACACTTCACAATAGAAAATCTGAATAAAAGAAAACTGTATTTATACAAAAGACTTACTTGCACAATCTGCAAAAAATAGAAGAAGAAGGACTTGCATCCTTTTATCTATAAATCAAACAAGACAAGATTAATAGAAAAATATATTACTCTTCTTACATAAGAATAAGTGACTAGAATGAATAGTCACAAATAAACTGAATTTATATAAAATAAATAGAACCATTCACTTTTCTAACAGAATCATTAGACCAGATAGACTGGGGTTACAAAGTAAGAAAAATAGATATTATCAAGTGAATAATCAGTTACAAGATAATTAAAGTAGCAGAAAAAATAATTGGAGATGTTACAATAGCAAAAATGGTGATAAAGTTAGCCACAATATAGTTTTGAAAAGAAAAAAAGAGAGTATGAAAGCTAAGATGTGAACTAATATTAAAATAAGAAAAATTACAGGAAATAATAAAAAGAATGAAGAAAAAACTAACAAGTATTAACAAAATATATTTGAACAGAGAAAAATCAGTATGAAACAGCAATATATTTAACATCGTCAAATAGCTTTGGATAGATCTAACAAACCATAATATAAAAAATACTCTATAAAATGATTTCTCAATTAATTTTCTATTTACAATAAGTATTAGTATTAGTTGAGTAATGACATACTAATATGCATTTATTGGGTGAACTATAACAAGTCATAGAGTTTGAAAGATACTGAGTCTATAATTTTTTTTCTATCATAAATGTATTTTTTCGCAATTAAATTTGTATATATAAGAAAGTATTAATAATTAAATAAAAACTACAGGTATAACTTTGCTAGCTTAAAAAAAAAATAAATAAAAAATAGTATATAGTAATTTAAAAGCCTTATTGTTTTACTATTGATTTATAAATTTAAAATTATGATTTATTTAATTAAAATTATAATTTTAGATTTAAAATTAATAATAATATTTAAAATAATATTAAAGAATTATAAATAATTTTATTAAGAAATTTTTTATTATTAAATTATTAATTAAGATTTTGATTAGTGAATATAAAATTTTTTAAATATTTTTATTAAAAATTATATAATAATTAATAAAATAAAAAAGTTTTTGAATATTAATAAAGTTTTAATGTAATTGTTTTTAAAAGTATTAATTCACTTATTATATTTTTATTATAAATTTTAAATATTGCAATTTTTAAATTTTTAATTATGCAATTAAAAGTTGTAAAATTTATATACAATAAATTATACTTTAATATTTATTTTAAAATTTTATTATAGCTCAAAAAAAATCTTTTTTATTAAATTTTTATTTTGTTTTTAAATAGCTTTAATTTATATTTATTATAAATTATATAATAATTAAGACTTGTATGGTCTATAACACAGTAGTAGTGTTTCCAGGTCACAATCACAAGGTCTAGAGTTCAATATCACATAAGGACCATGTGAGAAAAAATAATCAGATTGCATGAGGATGGAACTTCTGGACTTCCTGTTAATCACTGAATTGAAAAGAATCTACTATAAGGATTGCATAAAGAAAGGCCTCTGGTCTGGTTACACAAATTATGCATGATCTAACCTTCTAAACTGGATAGTAACAAATTCCAGGATCCTGCTTTTAGGACTATAGTAATCATTTGAATACACCACTAACTCCAAACTATATCAGTAGACTCTGAGACCCCACTTCTAGGATTGTGACAATTGTCTGATCATTCTCTACTCCAAACTATATCAGTAGACTTTGGAATCTGACCATCCTAACTTGGAATATCCCAATCCAATACTTGCTTAAATGAAGAACCTGTCAAACAGGACTTGTCTGTAATGCTGCAGGTGGTAACAAAGAAAATAGAAATTCCTTCTGAGATTTAAGTGAAAAGTATCAGGATATTTGGGTGGTTAAAACAACTCTTGAGGATTTGATACTAATATATAAGTTAGCATAGCAAGTATGGTCTATTATTAATAGAATTAACTAATTATACCAATATCACTGTTGATGACTGTTATTAACCATCTGGCCTCTAGACAGACATGCTCTCTTACTTAAGAGATTTCAAGCAGGTCTACCTAGGACAAGTTGTAGCAGATTATTATTAATATGCATGTATATATATAAGATGATTGAAATTATGCTTAAGATTTAATTATCAATAAACAGCTCACATCTAATACCAGTTATGGTTTAAAATTAAAAAAAAATTTAAAATATACAGTATAATAATTAATAAAAAATTTAACAATAATTAAACTTTAAAAAAACATGTAAAATAATTTTTAATATAAAAATATAATATTTTTGAAAAATAATAAAATTGAAATTTATAATAAAAATATAATAAATAAATCAACTTTTAAAAATAACTATATAGAGTTTGATACAAAAGTTTTTGAACAAATTGTTTTTTATTATAATTTAATAAATAAATTTTGAATTTAAATAAACTTTAATATTTTTATCACTGAAGGATTCAAGTCATTAATATAATTCACCAATGGCTGTCAAAAGATCTACCTGGAATTATATGAAGACTAAAGATATTAATGGACAACCAGCCTCTAAGGATTAAGTATGGCAAATATATTTCATAATTCGAATACACTTCATAGAAGACAGACTTTATAAAGTAAACACATATAAAAAAACTAGCTTCTTGATAAAGAAATAATAAGAAGTCACTTGATGGATCCCTGAAATACCAAACAGTCTTGGTATAGCAGGGCAGTTGACAAATATAGTATCTTTAATAGATAAAATTGGATAGAATTTAATTGAGTATAATAGAATAGTATAGGCTAGTAGTTATAAGAATTGCTCTTGTAAAACAAACTGTATATTTCATAATATCTAATCAATAAAAGTCCAATTAATATACAGTAACTAGTAAATATACATATATATATTTTTAACCCTCTGTCAGACTAGTTATATGTGCTTTATTAAACAATTGTAAACTATACATTATATATATATAACTAAAGCTAAATCTCTAACTAACTCACTCATCAAAGTATATATTTATCTAGGACTTTAAGCACAACTTCAGGAGTGATTTATCATTCTGTTAGTAGTTCAGGTGGAAATTCTTCCAACTTTTAATATAATTGTCTATAGGTCACTATTGTAAATTACTATACGAGATTCTGATAAGAATCAAAACCCAACCACTTCATCCTATATTTAATCCCATTTCCTATAATTTCTACAATATTTTTGTTTTTATTTTCTCCCTTTTCTTCTTTTTGCTTTGTACTTTTGTGATCAAAATTATCTTACAAGTCTTACCTTCTTACTTCCTGAACCTTTTTATATTTTGCTCTTCTGTCAATTCTTTGTTCTTGTTCCTATTCAATAATCTTTTTACATCTTATATTCCAGACTTGTTTTCAGATCTGGTTGTAAACCTTCTTTTATACTTTTAGAATTTATTTTTTTGCCATTATTCCTAGCTTATTTCTATAACAATTTACATTAGCAGCTTCTTTGATTGCATTACCTTCTACTAATCCTATACAAAAGTTAAAAATACTTGAACCAGTTTGCAAGGCTGATTCTATTAGTCTGGAGACCTATTTATCAAATTTATTTTTTTCTCTTCTATTGTTAACTACTAATTGTAACATTTTTTTATCTGTTTCCTTCTTATGTTCTTGATACAACTTGTCAAATTCTTTAAGAAAAGTTTTAGACCCTTTTTGCTATACTGCTAGGATTTCAAATTTATAATCAAAACATTCTAATAAATATTCTATTATCTTTTGATACTGATTGCATATTATATATCTTGCTTACTTGTATAGATCTGGTTTTCTTATTACTAGCTTACTTAAGGTAGGTAGTTTATTATTGATCAATTTAATCAGAAAGCTTCTTCTTTGCAAACTTTTGAAGAAGGTATTCCATATATTTTCATCCTTTAACCTATCTCATGCCAGATCCTATAAATAGATTTGATGTTTGTGAACTTGGTGATGCCATTTTGTCTCTGTTCTGTGTTACTATATCCATGATAGAGCCATTGATCTTTTATTGATTTATTTGATAAACTGTTATATTGGACTATCTACCACTTCTTCTTGCCACATAGTTTCTATGAGTATCTTGTTTGATTTGAGACTTTTCTATTCTATTGCTAGTAGTTTTAATGCCTTTTTGGTCAGTCAGTCTGCTTTTTTTTTCTATAGATCATTAGAGTGGGCTTTAACCTTGGTTAATGTTAGTTGGATATGCTTTTTCTTTACAAGATTTATCATTTTCACCTATAATACTCACTTCTTTTCTTTTAGCCATCTTTTGCGTGTCTTTTTCAGATCTTTTTTCTCTAGCTTTTTCTATTTAGAGATACAGACTTGACTATCTGTGAAGATCTCAACCATACTATCTATTGGAGTTACTAAAGCTATTGTAATCAGTATCACCAGTTCTACCCTTGTAAACAAGGGCCAGTTTTTAACTTTTGTCTAAAATTTACTTTCTTTTTCAGCTTCTTCTATTTATATCCATGCTATACCCATTTTTGTATTTTCATTCCTATGGTCGATTAAGGATCTGTTAGAGTAAAAAGTCAGCTTTTCCTGTGAACCTTGATTGTGTTAGTGAATTTCAAGTAGGTTATCTTGATATACTCCTTGCTTAATATTTCTTATTTCCAATCTTCTATTAATACTTGTTTTATTTTTTCAATTTGGTCATTTGTCAGATCTTGGGTTTCTGAAACTATACTCTTGAATATTATACTATCTAGTTTCAATAGAAAACAAGGAACTTTTAGTGATTGCACTCTCCTGGTATTTTTTAATGTTTTAAGAATAGTATAGTATAGATCAAATCTAATTCTATTTTTATACTATATTCATTTCTATTTCTATTGTTTAATGAGCATCCTGTGTATTTGGTAAGGATTGTTTCTAGACCATCATCTGTTTTCTAATAGTTGGAATTATGAATTATCACAATACCTTGGCTGTTCTCTTGAATCTATTTTTTCTATACTATTTGTTGATTCTCTTTTTGGACAACTATTTAGGTTTTCTTTCTTTTATCTCTGCCAGATTCAGGTTTAGTGCATTTTGGTAGCCACTTTTCTTCTTAGCTCTTTTTTCAAAATGTTGTGAGGTCTTCTATACTTTCTTTAGTTATGATTCTTTGTGAAATATCATACCATCCTGGGATAGAACCTTTGCTAGTATGCAGAATAAGTTGAATTATTTTTCATTTTCTAAATTTTGTAGGTTTTGGTTTATTAGCTGATTTATATATATTAACTATTATTTTGCAAAAATGGTATTGCCTTTCTATATTCTTCTAGTGTTAGATATTCTTGAATTGAACTATTGCCTTTGATCCATTTGAAAATATTATTTCACTTTCAGCTCTAGAAAGTTAGTCTCAAGTCCTTAGTCAACTTTAGAACTTGTAATGTGAAATTTTTTTTATCTTCAAGGTGGCCTAGGGATTCACATGAAAGAAGATTGTGGGGCTCTCAGTACTTAATCTGTACTTGTTTTAATCTGATGATTGTAGTAAGCCCTGCTAGACCCTAATTATTTATTTTATTATAGAGTCCAGTTATTTGGTTTTCTTTTTGAAGCATCTATATACTTTTAAGATTGTGTATCTGCAGATGGTAGATCATACTGTTGAAATGGATTTACACAAGGCTGTTTTGTTCTTGAAGAGCTTATGATATGCTGCTGTCAAGTTATTGTATATTTTTCAGGACAATATACTATATCATATTCTAAACTCTATTCTCAAAATCAATACTCTATTTAGTATATAAAAGGCTTATTTATCAATTATTTTCTTGTTTTTGAAAACTTTCATAACAGTATTGATTTTTTTAAGACTCTCTTTTATCTAACTTTCTAACTACTTCTTTGTTAATTCTTATATAAACTTCTTCTAGGTGGTAATTATAATTATTGACAGTAACTAATATTGACTTATTGCTATTGATCTAAGAGTCATTTACTTTATAAAAGATCCTTGCTATTTCTAGGTTCTTTTTTATATTTTCTTTAAACCTTGCTATCCATATAGTATTATCTATAAAGGTTATGGCTGTATATCTCAATTCTAGCTTTTTAGTGGTGATATTATTTAGATCAGGATTCTATAAGACTTTTATTTTATATCTTTGTTTTCTATCTTCTTGGATTTTACATAACAAAGAGTCATAAAAAATTCTCCACATTAGTAGTGAGATAGTTTCTCCTTAATCTATTCTATCTCATACCCTTATTGGTTCTGTAAAGTCATTCTCGAATATTACTTTGAACTCCCTATTTTAGAACAGACTCATTATGATCTTGATAAAACCTTTAAATGCCTTGATCCTTTTCATTACTTTGGTTGAATTTTCTAGGCTAATAATATCATATGTCTTGATTGTATCTTGAAAGAGTATTCACGGCTCTTTTTTGTTTTTTCTTATATCTTCACAGATATTTATTGAGAATTTGAATAAGTTTTGCTATGCTCTTTTCTAACAATCCTGTATAGTTGAAATCCCTAAAATAGTGATTGCAATGGATCAGATCGAATCGGATATTAGATTAATCTAATCTGAATCTGATTGGATCAGTTTTTATTTGATCCGATTTATATCTAAACAGATTTATTTTTATATGATTCATATTTGTTCAGTTAATTTTATTTTATTATTATTGTTATTATTATTCATTTTTCCCTACCTAATGTTTACTTGCTATCATTAAGTTTTATATATACTATAAACATTTAGTTAATAATTTACATTTTTAATATGTATAATTTATTGCTATTCATGATCATTTTCTTCTAAATTAAAATATACACCTATATAATTTAAATTTTCTGCAATACTGCTACTGCCTTGGTTTTTTTTTATTGATTCTTTCAGTGCTAGCAAAGCAAGGAATCTTGTTGCAATTGCTCTTGCTAATACTTCATATGTTTTTCTTTTTTGATATTTTCTTTCCATTTTTTAATTATTATTACCGTTTTTTTTGCCAGGTTTTGTGATAAACCACTAGTTACATCTTTCTTCAATAAAACAGTTGTGCCATGTTACTCTTTTTCTTACTAGCAAAAAAGTATGTTGCCTTGTATAAAAATTTAAATAAAAACTTAATATTTTATATTTCAAACTTTTTTATTATTTTTATAAAAATATCTATCATCTCTACTTTTATTCCCTATTTAGCCATGTAGAAATTGCCTCTATCGAAATACCTTTCTTGACAAGTAAATTCTGGATTACTTTTGGAACGAATTTCTCTTAAGCAGCTGGCTATAATTGCATGGTCCAGGAAATTTGTATCGGCATGGACAAATTTGCTATACCTCCAGGATATATATGCTTCACAGAGACCCAAGGGATGATTAAGTTTGATTTTCTTTTTGTCATAAAAAACTGAGATATCTTTTTTGACTGCTCTATACTTGTTTCCATCTAATCTTGAAAGCTCATGCTCAGCAATTTTTTGCTATATACTCAAAGTCATATCAATAGGAAAAATACCCATTGCATAATTAAGCAGAAGGCTATTCATTGTGACAACTTTTTCTTTATGCAGATACTACTGGCTTTTTTCTCGTAACTCTTTCGATATATTAAAAACATGTGTAAAAATTCCACATTCCCTTGTTGATAGGTATCTAAAACTTGTTGTCAGTATTGCTCAAGTATGAAATTAAACATATATAAAATTTATATACTCAGCAGCTGTCAATACTTCTTGATAAAGTTTTGATATACCATCAGATCAGGCAGCACTTCTTCATAGTTGAAACATTTCCAGTACTGTACCTTGCATAATATTTAAAACTTCAGGTCCAATCTTATTATGATATACAGCAAGCACTACCTTGCTTAAATCTTTGTCATGAATTATAATTTGCTCATTTTTTTTGTTATATTTGGTAGGCAGGAGGCAGCATTAATGGCTTGTACATGTAAAGGCAGTGGATTTATTTTTTCATAACCTACTTTTCTTTGATTTTTTTTTATTATATTCAAGCAGGGGCTCAAGAAATATCATTTTTACTTCGTGGATATCAGCAAAGTGTTTTTGTGTCACTAGGTTCACCCTTACCTGAAATATAAAGGTATTAACTTGATTTTTTATTATTAAAACTATTTGAACTTACAAAATTTTTATGTGTTTTTATTTTATTTTTTTTTCAATTCGTTAATGTCTGCTTTCAAAGTAGCTGCAGTTTTTACATCATCAGCATAACAAAATCTCAGAAACTTCACAAATTCTCTTCACCAATTTTCCTATTTTTTTATTAGCATTAATAAAATATATATAGCAAATACATATACTTCAATATATTTACATTTGAAAAAAAATCGATATTATGGTCAAATACAGCCAGGCAAATGCTTGTCAATTTAGGGGAAAGACTTTGCAAGCAGGCAACATACTCCTCAGGGATATTGTTTTTCAATGATATAAGAAAATACAGGGTAGCAATATAAATTTTTATATATATTTAAAAAATAGGTATTAGTTATATATATATATGTACAACTTGTCAGTGCAATAGGAAAACAAAAGTCTAGCTATAAGTTAAATTGTCAACAATCCAACTTGCAACCCACAAATGCCTGTTTAAATGTTTTCAAAAACCCTGCTTTAGTCCAGGGTTTCCCACTGGAGGTAGTAGCAACAATATAATAGATTTAAGCTTGTCTAATATTTTGTTGACAAAATTTAATATATTAGTTCAGGATTTTCCACTAGAGGTAATATCGAACTTTATCGACAACAGCTAGTTGCACTTTTACAAAAGCTAGTCTACAAGTATTAGTTCAGGGTTTCCCACTAGAGGCAACTTTATAAACTTGCCAGGTAAAAGGCTCTTTGGTTTTTGTTCCCTCTCTTCGATCGATTTACTCACTATCAGCTTCGATCTATTTCTATTTATTCAAGATATGTATCTTATTGCTTGTACTAGTGTTTTAGAAATAAATATAAGGTACAGTAGCAACAAAATATCAATGCCTTATATTTACTTGACTGTAAATATGGTGGGAACAGGGAATTGATATAAAGGTTTGGTCAATAATTAAGATGCCAGTTTATTCAGTCAATAAAAAATGCCAGTTAAAGTAGTCGAAAAAGGTGTCAGTTTATTTGGTTAAAAAAAAAAGAACTGAATATACAGTTTCAGCAAAAGCAAAGGCAGTTAATGTAACAGCTGTAAAAACATCAGCTAGCAATAAAAATATACCTTCGATTATAGCTATGTAGTAACAGGCAGCTGTATATATTTAAATAAAATCGATCGTTTAGCCAATATATAAAGAGGTGTATACATTTTCTTGAAAACTAATAAAAAATAAGAAAAAAACATTTGCAGATAAAAAAAAAAATTCCTAGGCAAGATACTTGGCAGCAGGGATAGTAAAGTAATAAAAGTAAAAGGAAGCAAAATAAAAAATTAACAAAAAAATCAGAAAAAGTTTTTTTTTATTTATTGTCCAATCACATTTTTCTATTATAGATTACTCTTACATTGATTGATTTTTAACAATTGTTATCTATCCAAACAATTGCAGCAACTTGCATCAATTGACCTATACTAGTATTATATTGGATGCTATAGTAATATTGTTATATAAGTATTGTAACATATAGGCTGCTTGCTTCATTAAAATTTTTTTTTTACCTTAGAAAAAGTCTAAACAATAAATATAGTTCCAACAATATATTAAAACAATATAAAAAAAAAAAAAATTTAAAAAACAAATCACCAGCATTCCTTATCAAAGGTCCTTTTTACCATAACCTTAAGCATATGTATGTCTTAATTGTTTTGCCTAATAGCCAATTTCTTTTGTCAGTTATTAAATTTTTGCTTGTCGAAAAGATTTGTTCCACTGGAACACTCATTGCAGATACTGCCAAATAATTACA
>CAJVPT010000901.1:0-24911 GCA_910592055.1 Acaulospora colombiana | reverse complement strand
CTTTTCTCCTCTCCACTAATCACTAATTTGTTAATGACGTTTTCTCACATCTACATTCTATTGTTAATTACACGTCCATAGGATATTGCTGCTGCTGAAGTAAGTACTCACTGCTTAATCGTTTTTATATATTTTCTAATCCTCTGATCTTCCTAGCCTTCATATTATTACATATTACTTCTAGATTCCAAAGTTTAATTCGTTTTGTTCATCAAATGTATAGATCTTTATGTCAGTTCCGGGTTGTTTTGGAATTATGATACCTAAGTAAGCGACATTAGCGATTTATATGATTCTTGTTGGGTTATACGGATCATTTTTCTTTTCTGATGTCTATTCTCTCTTCAAGTGGGTTCTTATTTAACTTTATCAGCTTGGAATAATACTCTTAATAGGTCTAATATTAATACTGTAAATATTTTATTTGATTTTGGATTCGTTTAATCTTTTGAGATAAGGTTGAACATATTGCATTATTCTTTATCACTAATTATTAGCCTTCTGTTTATCAAATTTTTTTTGTAATGGGTTCTTTAAGGCTATTATATTCCTCGATAATAATTTCCTTGTCATAATATCTTTTTTTTATTGTATTCTGTCATTAAATTTCTTCTATGTACTTCTCGAAATTTCATTAGGGTAATCAATCTCGTTTTTTTAGGTTCATTCTCTTTAAGCAGGTTGAGACGCACCTCTTCGTCTTGATATTATTCAACTATGTCATTCGTAGTGTATTTCTAGACTGGAATCCTAGTTTCTTTTCGTGATGCCATTCTTTGTTTTAATAGGTATATTGATGACCCTTCGTATCTAAGTCATCAGTCTTGATGTATATGCTAAGGCTATTCCTGTTACGATGCACATTTATTTTTCTTAAATGCGTTCATGACTAATTTCCTTCTGATTATAATAACACATGTTTTCTTTTTTGTATGCAAATATACTTTTATGAGAATGGCCATATCCATTTTATTGTAATTGCCGAATTATTTATAAGACAGCATTTGTGCTGTTCTGATAATCTCATTATTGGGCATTTCTTTTGTATTTTAGTTTAAATTCTATCATTAATTTCTTTTTAATATATAAAGTAAATATGAAAATTTTTTATTTCCATCTTAATCAAAATTTTTTAGGTTAGCAGGTCTAGCTAATATTTTGTTGCAAGTCACGTGACACAAGCGTACGCGTAATGCGATCAAAACGTTAATCTGGGAGTTAAAGGCAAGACCTGGAGTGCATGAGTACTGACTTGCATTGTGGAAACTAAGAATCTTATGTATATTAGACTGGTGCATTATGTAAGTCGTGTGAGACCCATATTAAAAGGAGGAAACTGTAGAATAAATACAATATATACTGTATATAGGATGTGTTCAGATAATAAAAGGATATATTCGTCTAGACAATTGTTGAAAGATACGCAGTTGTTAGTATTTTTTACTGGGTCAAATATATGCCTCAAGCCTTACATTTTTCTATTTAATTGATATTTTGTTTAAAAAATACTTTAATTAATAATTATCTTTTTAAATTATTTTTATTGATATCAGGATACATTTTCATCAAAACCTTGTGTTTTATCTTAATCAGAAATAAAACATATTTATTAGCAACATCCCTGTATATGTAGTATCATGGAGTAATAACAATAACTATTGACATGGGTCACGCGGGTGATGCGATTTATGTGTAATGGTTTAGAATCCAAAAACTCAAATGTTTGGCATGAAAGATTAAGTGTCACAAGGAAGAAACTATAGATTGAGGCTCAGGTACTGATAAGGGAACTATGTGTGTCTGACAAAGTATGGAAAGTTTAGCAAAATTTAGGGTTAGCATAGCCTATTATAAAGTAGATAGTCCATTGTTAGTTAGAAAAGTATAAATAGCTTACCAATTTATGCCAAGAAGGTAGTGCTGAATGTGTTAGAAAATAGCTCTCATTGTGAATAAAGACAAGAGTTAGTAATATACAAAAGAAACAGAAAGCGAATAAAGAGACACTTATCCTTAGCCAAGTCAATCACCACGTCTCTGCCTTCCCTTAGTGTTCTTTATCAGAGGTGTTCTCTTCTTTGTATCAGTTGTGAGTATTTGTTAATCATTTGGATTACGCAAGGTACTACAGATTAGTGACAGACTTGCCAGGTTAGCCACAACACTATTATAAAAGTAAAGTAAATAAACAAATATGATTTCTATTAAAAAAAGAAAAATAATAATATATTATTATTTGAAACATAATAATATCCTAATAATAAGTTTATTTTTTGCAAAACATTAATTATAATAATAAAGAAGTATTAATTAATTTCAAGTTATAAAAAAAAAAAGAAATATATATTATGAATATACTAGCTTAATTATTAAATAAGTATAGTAAAAAATAAAATTTTAATAACTCAAACTATCTATAACACTATTTCTATTTAAAAAACTATTTTTAATTCCGTCTTAAGTCCAATCAGATATTCTATTATAGATAGTATTTTTGTCATAATTTTGAATATAGATCAAATTACTTTTATCAAAGCTAAAATATTTAGATAATATATTTTCTAAATAAGACTTAAAAACAAGAACAAAAAATAATTCACTAACTGTATTCCTAAATAATAACTTTTTAAATATAATTGATCAAAAAAAAATTGAATATAATACAATATATAGTATATACTCTGTTAATAAAATAACCAATAATTGAAATTATATTATTAAACATCTTAATTGTTGTTAAATTTGATTAAATTTAATAATAAAATATTGATTAATTATTTCAATTGCTGCTATTTGATGTATTATTATTTTAGCAATAAAGTGGCAATCAAAAATTTCTTCTTGATATTGAGTTAAAATAGCATTAGAACGTGGATAGAGTATCGTGTTCAATGCCACTCCTTTAAGCTCTGAAAGTCTGGCTTGTGTATCTTCGCGGATGAATGCTTGATTAGCTTGTCTAGATAACATCGTTATACAGTATACTAAACCTATATATTTTCTTAAAACTGTATTTTTTATTCAATTGTATTTTTTTATAATATCACAAATAGTAAGAAGCATGGAAAAGAAAGAAAGTGAACGGTAAAGAAATTAGTAGACATGGGTAGTATAGTTCGACAATCAAAAAAGTTATGAGGTAAATTCTGCTAACTATTTCATTTCTCGTAGCTCAGTGGTCTGAACCGCGTGAACACTACGCCATATTTTCTCCTCACTAATGGCGACATGAATAATTTAACGATCCATACTTTCATAATGAAAATACGGAAAATATTGAAAAAATGCCATCACTCAATTCCGCAAAAATGAATATGCCCTCACGGATCAAAAGTAATATTAAGCTCAGTAGAAAGGTCAAAATAACTAGTATCTTTTTTTCTGCTATTTGGGAGGGTTTGTTGTGTTCATGTCCATGCTTACGTTCCTGATTGAGCCTTTTATTTCTATATTTGCAGACCTTTCGCGATAACTTTTTCATATCTGATGTTTCCTCCAACGTAGCTTCTCCTTTTCGCATATTAATCAAGTTAGTTGTGTCCATCGTAGCAGTTCGTGGTGTGTGAGAAAAAAGCGTGGAAAAGGAGGCAAGTAATCAGTAAGGGTACACATACCATAGTTACCCAATTAAGATGAGGCAACTGACAATGTATTGTCCTAAAAGATCCGAAATGCGACTCATAGTATATTAGCAAAAATCCTTTATCTGTTTAACACTTACTTTTTATTTTAAATTAGCATTAAAAGTTTCAGAAGTTTCGAAGAAAATGGTGCAAGAAAGAATGTTTGAAATGCTTATAATGTTCACATAATTTATATATGATACATATAAAAACATTAATCGGTATTCACATTACAATAGATTTTGCATAGAATGTGTGTTAACTGGATCGACTTTAATGGTCATTCGAGTATTAAAAAAACATGCAGTAATGATGATACCTTAGCAGGCATTTTGTTCTGCCAAAATATTATCAATGAATGGCATCATCCAAGTGACCCATCCATAAGGAATAGGAATATCTTTAGAATTTTTAGCTTTTCTATAGGCATATATAAATTTGCTTAAACGATATTGAGTAGTTGTTGTTGAAGTAGCCAGAAAATCATCAGGTACATTCTCTCCATCGCTAGTATAATAAGATACATTTCTTGTTAAATATAGAAATAGTATAAACACACATGCTTTGACAAAATAAAAATTAATTGGTCATTGTAATACAATTAATAATGATTGCAAAATATTCGGAACATAAAACGAGGTTATGACTGAAAGTGCAAGTAAAAAAAGAAAACTCTATCATTTATATTTTTTATGTTCAGAAATCTCTTTAAAAATGAAATAAATATAAATAAAATGGGTCCTGAAGCTAATAATATTCCAAACAATATAAGGAATACTATATTAATTGGATCAAAAGATTGTGTAATTATGGTTTAAACGATCCAGAATACTGGAATAACTAAAACCGGAAAAAATAATAAAAATGGTACGAAACTTTAACGAGATCAATATTTTCAATTCTCTCTCTCTTACTTAATGCAATTATCAAACAAAATACATGCAAACACATGTTTACAATAGAAAATATCTTAATACTCAGCAAATCATCATAGACAAAAGAAACTGTCAATGGAATCACCCAAGTGACTGTGTTGTATAATATATCATCCAGTAATGGCAACAGATTATTTTTCGTGAACAAATGGTTATTTTTTTTTTTATTCTCAGGTTTTGTGTTATTATCAGGTTGTATTTTTTTATTTTCGTTATTTACTTTTTCTATATCTTGTGAAGTCCCGGATTTTTCATCAAGGTCAACTTTAGATTGTATGTCAACTACTTCTTCATTCTCCTTTCTTGAGATATTGAACAAAATCACAAAAGTGACCGGAAACAATGTGTTAAGGATTGCATCATATACATCTTGGTGAGATAAATAAGATTCGTCGACTATGGATGCCGTCACAAGTGGAACAAATAAAAAGAATGTAATTTTCCAGAAGATAAAATCCACGAAGGTGGAAGAAGAAATAGATCGTTTGAATTGTTCATGTCGAATAATAATATAAGCTTTACCCATAGAATTAATCATATACTGTATTTATAAAAAATGTGTACGTTGATCAACCATAAATAAGAACCTAGAACCAGAATTGGTTCTCAAACCGGTTCCAATTCACAATATGACATAGATAATATTGTATTTATGATAACAACTAGTTCTGTAAGGAACGGTTCTATATATTAAGTAATGAATTTTTGGAACTCTGAAATTAGCATTTTTCAAAAAGGTGCAGTACTGTATCACATGCTACTTTTGACATCTACTACATCAATGTTTTGCAGAATGCTGTCAGGTGTGCAATCTCTCTATTGTGGACGTCCTAGAGAATGCATTTATTGTACATGAAAGGTTAAATGAAATTTCACGGGTCAATACCATTTTTATTTGCAAATGAGAATTTTATGTAGTGACTTGTTACAAATTAGTCAGATGAGTCTCATTCCGTGAGAAAAACAACGCTATCAGATAGTTGATGATTACAAAAATAAAGACTGAATGGGTAGCATTGCATAATTTTTATAAGCTTCGATCTGATTAAAATATTTAATGCGTATTTGCGAATACGTAACTGTTGTAAGATGACAATATGGCGCAGTAGTCACGTGAAACAGTGAAGATTTCTTCACAGGTTTTGCAGATCTTTCGATCCCATGGGAAACTATCTATAATACTTTGGATTGGAGTAGTAGTTAAACTTGAAATTATATCAGTGCTATAAGATTTAACTCTCTTGATTTTTGCTACTCTTATCTTCCCAAACAACTTATAAATAACTCTGGCCTTCTGTCTTTTCCGTAAATTATCCTTTGTAATACCAAGGAGATGTTGTACAACTTCATGTTTCCTAGCTGTTTGATCCGTAATACTCTTGTCATTGGTTTAATATCATCATCTCTATCCTCATATCCTTTCCCGTAGTGATACAAACACAAAATTTCAAGTTGATTTGCCCGAGTCACTCGTTTTTCAGCCTGAATTGCTTTTTGACATAATCAGGCTAAACTTTGAGATAATGATCCACCAGAACCTTCATCGTCGCCATCCTCATCAGTCCCTCCTTTGATAGGCGTGGATAAATCTTGTAATAAGCCCTGCAATTTACTCTGATCACGGGTAATTTTGGGGATAATTGTCTCGATGAACGGACCAGAGTAGTATCATTTTTGTATCATTTTCATTGTTTTCATTTGACTGATCCTCATAATTAGAGGGCTTCGACCCCTTCGCAGAATCTTGCATAACATATACGTTATTGCTCTCATCAGGGAAGGTGGTACGGCCAGAATTTTTGTTAGCTTGATTTCCCGAGTCATCTGGTGTATTGTTAGTATCCTCTATCACAATGGGACTCGTAGCCTGATCATACATATTATCTTGTTGCTTGATCTTGCGTGAAGCTTTATCCGTTTGCTTCCCTTGATCCGCAAGAGAAGTTCATCTATTAACCCTAGTGTATCAAACTTATAATTCATTTTCTTTATCTTCGATAGTGATATCACTTCGCTGGGATGCTTTTTTCCCAAGATCTTGATTATTAAGCACTATATCATACTCACCAGAAACGAGTACAAGTTCCTCTCTAATAATTTCAATGGTTGTGGGGCAGGTTGGACATGTGGGAAATCGTGTTTCTGCTTACATAATAAATATATGTCTTGAAGGCGATCAAAATACTAAATATGATTTTTTCGGCCCTCATTTTTTAATAATACGTATACGTATAATGCAAATTTTAGGATCACAATTATATGGTCCGAAAAATCCCTGTCCGCCTTCGAAAATAATTACCGGTAAATTCCTGAAGTGGAAATGCTAGAATTTCTTAACTGCAAGTATGACATGGATTAAGTTTAGGACATTCTCTATCATTGGGTATTTCGGAGATATTCTATAAATAATTTACTGAAAGTGCTTTGAGTTGGGAGACGTCTCTTCTCTCAGTATGAATTTCCGAGGCGCTTGGATAAACCTCGCTGACCATAACGATAAGTATGAGAGTGTTTCGGCCTTTCTCTTCCTACCTTTTATTTTCTATTAACAAGAGCTAAAAAAAAAATTAGTATATACGGTCAACTCTCGATAAAAGAAAATGTATGCATTGCATGACAAATACTATATTTTGTCATATTGAATGCCACATTTGGATAGGAAGAAACCCTAGGTATGATTCACATTTGATTTACCGAAATCACGTTAAACACGTGATTATCGTAGCTCGACGAAAGTTACACTCCGCAAATTTTTAAATTTATTTTTTTATAAACAATAATTTAATTTTAATAACATTATATAATTATAAAGCTTAAATTTTATTCTTTTAATATTTATTTAATATTTTATAAGAAAATAAATAAAATATTTTAAAAAAATAGTAAAAATTTTTATTATAATTAATTTGGGGTTCAAAATCAATTTGGGGGATATTGTTATTCTTATACTGTATATATGCATACATTTAATGTCTATCCATAAATTTTTCTTTCCAAAACTTTAACTCCATTTTTAAAAAAATTTCCAATCAATTTACAAATAAAATGAGACACAATATTAGATTTCCTAAACCTTGAAAGGATTTCAAAATGAAACACAATATTAAATTTCCTAAACCTTGAAAGGATTTCAAAAACATGAACTATGTTATTAAAACAAAAACATCCTGATCTTAAAAATAAAACTTTGGCTTGAAAATATAACATCAGCCTTAGTACAGTATCTAAAACTTTAAAAAATAGTGAACATTGGCTCAATCTTGATCTTAATACTATTGAAACTCAAAGAAAAAGAAAAAAAATTACATGTATCCTTTACTTAAAAAAGCATTAATGATTTAGGTTGATAATATATTAAGAGCCAATTTAACTATCACTGGATTTATTTTGACATACCAAGCTCAGGAATTTGCAAAACTATTGAATATTTCTGATTTTAATGCATTAGAAGGATGGTTAACAAATTTTTTAAAAAAAAGAGTCAACTTGAAGCAATTTGTGTACCATGGAAAAAATAATGGTATTCCTTTAGAAGAACTTCCCAAATTTAGAGAAACTTTATAAAATTTATTAAAAAACTGGCCTTTAGAAAAAATTTAATTATGATAAAACTGGTCTTTATTGAAAAATAGAATCCTTAAGATCTTTTGCAAAAGAAGCAATTATGGGGAAAAAAAGACAAATAAATGGTCATAATTCTTTTTTGTGCAAAATTTACTAGTATTATAAGATTATATTTTTTACAAAAATTTATATACTTGTATATTTATATATTTTTTTAGGTTTTATAAAAATCAAACCTTTGAAATTCATTATTTTAAATTATTTCAAATTTTGAATAAAATTGAGAGGAAAGACTTACCAGTTGGTTACTATTGAAATAAAACTGTCTAGATAACTACTACAATTTGAAATAAATTTTTAATTCATTTGAATAATCAAATAAAAGAAGATAATAGATCTATTATTCTTCTTTATAACCAGGCACCCATATATTATAATGACAATAGTTTAAAATTAAAGCATTTGTCAAATATTACATTACATCCATTACCTATCAATACAACTGCATATTACAATCAATAGAAGCAGAAATTATTCATTCATTTAAAGTAAATATTATAATTTTATAATTTTAATATTTCAAAATATTAATTAACTTAACTTATATAGGTATAATATAGAAGATTGTTGCTAAAATTTAAGGTGGATTAATTTAATTTGAAATATAATGCTGAAAGAATTCCTAAAGATATTAATATCAAACATGCAATAAATTGGATTGCAAAAGCTTGGAATAATATTAATCCTAATATTATTTTAAATTATGAGAAAAAAACTGATATTATTTTTTTTTCTTAAATTCTTCAAAAAATAGATAATTCTTAAATCCTGTTTCTGATAGTACTATTACTGTAGAAATAATTCTATTTCAATAACTTAATTTAGGAAAAATAGAAAAATTAATTAATTTTTTAAAGACATGTTCAAGCTTACTTTATTTGATTTTTCTTATATTATAAATACTTGAATTTACAAAGTTATTTTGTCAACTACTTTTCTCTATATCTATTTACAATATTTTACAAAAAAGAAAATTGCATCTTGATCACTTATTACTTGTTGCTTCCTTTTTGGAAGGGCTAATATGCCTAGACTCCATTAGCATACTTTGTTGAAGATAGTAAAGATGTCATGTATTCCTGAGATAATTATAATTATGAGATCAGCTGATATTCTCTGACTAGTTTCATTTTGCCTTTGTTTATTGTTATAGTTGTTCTTTTTCTTTTTGATAGTGCTACTGCCTTTCTTCTGGTAATTAATGTCTTGTATTGCTTTTTATATATGAAAATAAAAATATCTGTCACTCCATATGCTATATGTGATAAGTCGGATGCTATTAGTAATATCTTTTATGGTTGAGGTTAGTTTATCTATTTTTGTGCATTGTGAGATAAGTGAGATTAAGTTTTTGGTAATTCCTCCTTTAATAACTATGTACCAGATATTTATTTTGTTTAAAATACTTATAATTTATTGTTTTATGCTATAGTTGAATTTGTTCTCTTTTCTGGCAACTATTTCTCTATATTTAGTATTGACAATCATCTGTTTAATGTTGAGTTAATGAAAGAAGCATATAAATGGATATGTATTATCTTCGTTGATTTTGCAGCAGAAATATTTAGGAGTCTTATAGATATTGAGTTGTTAATTATGCAACTTATTTATAGTGGAGAGTTCTTGATTCTATAGTTTTATTATTAAGATACAAATCTCATAATCTATAATATCTATATTGTCACTGAAAATCTTTGAGAAGTATAGTTGTTTGAAGATAGTCTTCCAATTGATCTTATCTTTAAACTATGTATACATTTGCTAGTTTCAGTTAAGCTTGATCCACTTATATGTGTACTTGGCTTGATTGATTACTTTAAATGTCTTCTATATATTTTGAGTAATTTTGTAACCTTTTAAGTTGAAGGTGATGAGGTTGGGATCTGTATTTGAGTTGTTATAGTGTCCTCTAATATGAATTGCAATTGTTTACTAATTTCTTTTGCTATTTGATCAGCTTTAGTCAATAAGGGATTCATGTCCTCTTTTTTGCAATGAATCTATTCAATTAAGATGGAATTGTCTTATATAAATTGTATTAAGTTGAATAGTATTCTTGTTGCTTTTGCTTTCTTGATATGTCTGTTTTAAACTAGTTTGTAATTTGTTATCAGATTGGTTAAATATATATGTAGGAATATATATATTTCTTTGCTACAAAGTCCAATAGTGATTGTTGCTATGATAATTTTATATCTATTAGCTGATAGCTGGCCCTTGATGGCTATTCCTGTTTTGATAACTTTATTTGTCTGTATTTTGAGGATTATGCCTACTCCTCCCTAGTTTGTATTTTGATTGGTGTTATAAGCTCTATCGATATATACTATAATATAATAGTATTATATGAGTTGTTGTATTAAGACTCTAAGTTTCTATGTTATATTATTTGAAAGAGTGATAAGCTTATATAGTAGAGTGAGAGGGTTGGATATCTCTGTTATTTTGACAGAAAAGTTCAAAATAGGTAACTCCTATATAGTGATGTAGTATCTAAGCTTAATAATATTATTGTTGTTACTGAGGTATTTATCCAAGACTATCTTATTTTAATATTAATATGTGTACCAACTGATCTTTTCAATCAAGTGCTATATATCTTGATTTGAGCTAGAGAGTTGAGAAGGTTCCTCTGTTTGGATATACTAATGAAGTTATGGATATGATCTTTGAGCATCATATATCAATTTGGTTCTTTTGTTTTGTTAATCTTATTGTATAATGCCCCTACTTAATGCCATTCAATTGCTTGGTTATGTAAGTGTTGATTGTTTATTTTATCTATTATATGTTTTACTTTCAAAGTGAGAACTGATGAGTGTTGTACTATTCAGTAACACAAAAGTCTTCAATATGATAGAGGTTGATTGTTTTCTTCTCAATGATGACTGGTCTACTCTGTGAATATTGTTTACTTGTAAATTACATATAGAGTTATGGAGAAAGTTGATTTTTTGTAGAAGAATCCTTGGTAAATGATTTATAGTATCTTTCTTTTGCCATGCTATCCATTGTAGCTATTGTATTTTTGATCAGATAATTTGTCTAATGTCATTTTAACTGTGATACAGTTCTTGTAGAAATGTGGCTTGTTTTTGGAGTTATCTGTTATATAGATCCATTATTTTATAACTCATATTGAGATGGATTATTAAGTTGAATATAGTTATAGCAAGATGAACTCAGTGTTTGAAGTGCTGTCAGATTATGCTGTTGATGTTCTATTTCTTTTTTGATAAGCATGAGATCTATTAGCAAGTATTAATAGATGAGAATAGTATGTGATTAATAATTTATCTGTGCATTTTGTCTGTGATCTGCTTTTTTAATATAGCATTGAATATGACATTGACCTTCCTCTTGATTAGTTGTCTTTGATATTATTTTCCACTTTTTTCTTTATACTATACTCCTAGGACTCTGATGGTTGAGTTATGGATGGTTGATTGGATTTTAGTGTTGTTGATAGTAATTAATTGTTTTGGGGCATTAATTATTGATAGTTCAGATTTGTGAAGATTGACCTTGATACTATTGAGGTTATAGAAGGAGGTTCTTACTCTAGTTATTTTTTCCATATTCTTTTCTCTTTATATAATAAAGGTAATATTGTCTATATATGATATGATTGCAATATTTATCTTGATACTACTTTCTATGTCTATGTATGTTTTGTAGTTTTGAATTGTGTATCCTCTACAGTTTCTGATAGCATATATTAGAGGATTATAGTAGATATGCCATAGAAAGGATAAGATCATATCTCTGTAATCAATGCCTTTATAGACTGGATAAGCATCTGTATTACTATAATATGTGATAACTGTGTTATAATGATTGGAGAAGCAATTGTCAATAATTTTCATAATCTTGTTGAGGACTTTAATATATCAGAGTGCTTTATTGAATATATGTATATTGACCATATTATATACATTGCTTATATCCTGAAAGAGCATATAGCAGAGCTTATATTTTTCCCTGACATATTCTAGAATTTGATTAAGAATTGTTATGAGTTTTTTTGTGCTGAGTTTTAGAAGGGCTACCCAGTTGTGTTCAGAAAGGATACTATGTTTGATGGGAATATTGAAATGTTTATTTGCTAGTATCTTAGTGAAGTTTTTTTTATAGATTCGAGTAAAGTAAAAGAACACATAATATCAATGTCATGCTGCCAGTCTTTGGACTTTGGAATGAGATATATTGTACCTCTTTTCCATTCAGTTTGAATGGTCTCTATAACAAGAATTGTATTGAAAAGGAGTGTGATATATTATATCATCTTTTGGCTGAGATGTTTGTATATCATGTAGAAAATCTGTAAGGAGCCAGGAGCTAATTTAGTATTAGTGTTGTTAATAGTTTATTCAATTTCTTCTACTATAATTGGCTCTATTGCTAGGTCATACCATTCTTGTTTAATGTGTATCTTGGCTCATATTATGGTTCTTATATTGTGCCTGTTATCTCATAGTTATTGGTTTTCTAGGTCCATAGTTTGAATTACTTCTTTTATTGCGTCTGGGTCTGTAATAAGAGTTTTTATCTCAGATTCATCTTTGATTAATCTGAACATGATTATACTTCTTTTTTGATTGCCAAGTAATGAATGAATCATGACTTTTTTGTTTGAATAAAATAAGTTGTTTCATCTGATGTTGTATTTGAATATATTGGCTTTGTTAGTTTCATATATATTTGTTTTTTTGACTTTAAACTATACTAGCGTGGTTGCCTTAATTATTTCTATAATTTTTTTTATATCATTTGGTCCAGTCCATAGAGGGATTGGACTTTCTTCTAGATAGGAGAATGTTATCTACTTGTGTATTATTTACATTTCCTCAGTTGCTTCTTCTGTTTACACTATAGTGGCCTTTGTGATAATTCTGTAATATTTGTTGTGGAAAAAAATGAGTTTTGATTTGGGTTGCCTATTATTTTTTTATTTGTTTTTTTTTTTTTTTATATATACTTAATTTTGACTTTGATGCAGTTAAACTACTCTGTCTGAATATGTTCCACATCCTATTTGGATTTTGATTTTCTTTGACTTGTGTATTCTTGTTTATTTCTATAAGCTCTTCTACAATCTTTGTGAACTTTTTCCATTGTTTTTCAGAGTTGGCATACTATGATATATTATATTGCTATGAGACCGATGGAGTTTGCTTCTCTCACTATTGAGTTAATATATTTTTATTGTTGTAACTTGTATGTAATGGTCAGTTATAATGAGATTATTGTTGGTTATATAAGTGTCAATAATATTCTAGATGGGTCTTGAACTTGTTCAGATCATGTAGTTATAGTTATCAACATTGTTGTTAATCTATATGAAGTCTTTTGTTCTAAGATTTATATATCAAAATGTATCTGTGAGTCCTAAATCCTGGATTGTTGTGAAAAAACTGTTCTTTTTGTATATTATTATTTTTTATTCTAGGTTAAGGTTATAATAATTTATAAGGGTGTTGTATTAAAGTTGTCTCCTAGAATTATATGCCAGTTGTCATGATTATATTATTTGATCCATTTGAGGATCCATACTTGGATTACTTCCCTGTTCAGTTCTGATTGTACTAGATAGTAAACTTCAATAATATGAATATATTGTTTATTTAAAAATGCTAGGTCAATACAAACTAGCCTTCTGAACTTCTTTTATATATCAATAATCCTGTCTACTAATGGTCTTCTAATGGTGATGCCAATGTCGGCACCTCTGAATTCACTCTCCTACCATGTTATATATTTCTTTATCTTCAACTTGTTTACTGTCTTTCAGGCCCCATTAGTTTTTGTAAAGATTATTATATTCCAATTTGTTTCTAACCATAAGTCCATCCATGTTGTTCATTTTATTATATCAATAAAACCTTAACAATTGTAGATTGTTACTTGATGTATAATTTTTTTTTTATGATATGTTCAGAGTTTTGAGTTTATTTATATTCTATTATATTGATTATTATATGCTTATTGGTATTAGAAGAGAATGATGCCTTATTAAATTGATGGTTGTTTTTTATATATTGTTTATATTAGCAATTGATAAAATTTTGTTTATTTGGTCATTCCCAAAAAAAGATCAGTTTTGTTGCTTTACGCATTATTCATTATTATTTAAGTAGGGGTTGTTAGGATTGTTCATTGTTAAGGATGATGCTTGCAATGGTAGATACCAATGCATTTATAGTTCTGTCCATATTTCCAATTGAATTGTATAGTTGTTGCTGTTGTTGTTGAATGTCAGTGATGTTATTCTGCTTTAGAGTTTCTTTAAATGCTTCCTGATTTCTTTGACTTATGTCTTCTTCTATATCTTCTATTTGATCAAAGCAGTATTGTTCAAGGTTGTCAATTCTGCTATCAAGGTCATTGAGTGTCTCTTTGATGGCTTTGAGTTTAGACTGAATTTGTTTGAGATCTTTGAAATATCCAGTTTACAGAGAATTGGATTGTAGGTGTGTGTTGAAGCATTTAATGCCCTTGTTTTTAACTACTGCAGCATATAATTCTAGTGATATTGTATCTTGTTTTGTTGTGGGTAGGTGAGTTTATAGATTCTAAATAAGTCAGCTGATCTGAAGCAATTATAAAGTTTTCAAATATCTCTGCTTACTTGTAATTGTATTCTTTTTATTGTTCTTTACATTTTTTGATATTACAGTTGGTGACAAGGTGTTGAGAGCTATCTCATATAATATAGAGCTTGGTTTGAATGGTTTTCATCTTAATAGTAGTTTCCCCAAGGCTGAATTGCTATTCCAAGGCTATGTAAAGTATTTCTTCATTTTAGAAGCTAAGAATAATATACTTTCTAGATTTGTATAATATGAGGTAGCGAATATAACATATCATTGCTTATAATTTTTAACAGATATGTCTCAGTTGAATACTATTATATTAAGTGGAAGGTTTGTGAGTTTGAGAGAGTACCTGCCCTTGTCTTTTATCTGATCTAGATCCTAGCAAGTATCAAAATTTCTGATTGAGTCAACTTTGATGAGAATGCTCTATTTAGAGAATAGTTTGATCTTGTCTTTATATTGTGCAAATGTGATTATATGGCCTGTCACATTTATTTGATAGTCAACTTGATATGGGTAATCTGTCTGAATTTGATGAATATTTGTTATATAGTGCATCTATGAGTCTAGTATTCAGAAGAATATCTCAGGTCCTGATACTGTTTTTCTTATTGAGCTTATTAATTATTTTTTGTATTTGGGTTAATCTGCTGTTATCAATGTTAGACAAGGTTATGTTGCTTGTATTGTCTGTAGCTTGTTAATCTCCAAAAATAGTGATTATGTGATCTTCTTCATCAATTTGTTCATGTTGAATAAGGAGGAGATATTCTGGTGAGTTAAGTATTTTGATTATGTGAATGATTTTTTGATGGATTGTTTATCCAGATAACTTTACAGCTTTGATACCCAGTTTAATTTGTTCTTTGCCATATCTTGTCTGATAGTCGAAAGAAAATCTTGACTGGAATCCAGTACCTGAGGGTCATATATGGATTTCCCTACCTTTACCTTTGTTCTTGCTGACATTTTCTATCTAAAGGTTGTATTTTTGTGATCCTTGCAATCAGTTTGGAGAGATGTTATTTTTTATAGTTCTAGTGTCAAATGGTTATGTTCCAGTCTACCTCTTGAGCCTTCTTTCCAGAGAACCATTTCTGACTATATCTTAACATTCTCCATCTACTGATCCATTTGATTTTAAGAAGTGTTTTTCTTATTGTATTAAAGGGGAGGTTAATGAAGGACTGATCCCATCTTAGTGCTATCATTATACTGGTAGTATTCATTTCTTAGATCTTGATTCTGTCTTTGTACTTATCTAATATTGTCATTGCTACTCATTTGTCTGCTGACTCATTTCCCAGATTGCTTGAGTAGCTCTTGATCTTCATCCATATCACTATAATATTTTGTATCAATATTAACTCCTGTATTGTATTGACAAGATTCCTGTTTGGAGTTTCTGATGCTTGGTTCCTTTCCCCTTGTTTTGTTCTAATCTTTTTTATTGTGTTAATTGCATTTTGACTATCTATAATAATATTTATTCTCTTGTTTGCACTTATTGTATGATCACTGTGAGTATCACTGTCAACACTGATCATATTGAGAATGGTATGTCCTGTGTTTTTGTTTAGAACATAGTGATTTCTATTTCCTCTTCTGTTTGAATCACCCATCCTATTTCCATTCTGCTATCTATATTCCATTATGTGAAGGAACCATCTGGTAAATTTGGAGATTAGTATGTGGAGCTATCTTTTGTGCTATTTGTTACAATCACATAATTGTTCTTGTTGATACCCTAAGCTTTTCCCAATCAGTATCTTCATAATAGATAATGGATCTAGGTGTATTGTGGTAACAGAATATTTGACATTTGTGTTCTGACCTTTTCCAGAATAAGCTCTATACCTTGAGGAGAGAATTGAAGTCTGTTGGTATATGGCTGTTCCATCTTGTCTTCTTGTGATCTGGAGATACATCCCTTTATACTCTTTTGTACATTTATATTAATTAATTATATCAAGAGTTGGGTCATGATATATTGTTGTTAATCCTTGTACTAATTTCTATATTTCAGATTATTGAAGAAGTAGCCCTTGCATTTATAAAGCAGTGATATTTGTTCCTTTCTAATCATATTATTGATCAGAATTGTTTGATCAACCATACTTTCTTCTTTCTTATTAAGATTATATCCCTATCCTTCTTAATTGCCAGCCACTTTATTGTTGATTATTTTTGATATAGAAATATAGGCATGTTTGAATGGAAGTTGTTTGTACTTGAACTGATGACTTCACTTCTGTCTTCCTTAGCTGGCTCTTTGTTATTGTTTGTTCTATTGTACTTAATGTCCTTGGCTAGTTCTCTCAAGTCTCTATACTGTTATGAGTTACATGTATGATGCGATTTATGTGTAATGGTCTAAAATCCAAAAACCTAAAAGTCTAACATGAAAGATTGAGTGTTACAAGGTAAGAAACTATAAATAAGGCTCAGGTACTGATAAAGAAACTATGTGTATCTGAAAAAGTATGGAAAGTTTGGCAAAGCTTAGAGTTAGTATAGCTGATTATAAAATAGATAGCCCATTGTTAGTTAGAAAAGTATAAATAGTTTACCAATGTATGCCAAAAAGGCAGAGCTGAATGTGGTAGGAAAAGCAGCCCTCCTTAAGAATAGAGCTGAATGTATTAGGAAAAACAGCCCTTATTGAGAATAGAGATACGAGTTAGTGATATACCAAAGAAATAGAATGCAATAAAGAGACACTTACCTTCGGCCAAGTCAATCATCACACCTCTGCCTTCCTTAAGCATTCTTTATAGGAGGCATTCTCTTATTTGTATCGTTTGTGAATATTCTTGAGATGTCTGAATTACACAAGGCACTACGGATTAGCAACAGACTTGCCGGGATAGCCTACAACAATATCAATATTTGAGAAGAGAAAATGGCAAAAGTTAAATTAATCAAATTTGAATTAATCAAACCACTACCTGGCAAACAAAAAGGTTACAATTAAAGATATGATAAATCCCCTAATAAGTAACAATCACACTCCTATAATAATAGATATTGAAGTTTGGAATCTAAACATAAGAAAGAAGATAACAAATCCTAAATCAAATTACAAATACAACTAGCATCTCACTAACACAAAATAATAGATAAAGTTTTCTAAAAAAATTGAAGAACAGTTGATCAATTATCTAATAACACAAGAATCAATTGATAAAAAATAGAATTACCTATGCAACTACATTCTCAAAGCAACAAAAAACTATATTTCTAAAAGAAAATACTATCATAGGAAGAAAATATACCTCGATAAATATAAACAAGAGGACTTATTGATAAACTACAAAAGTAAAAAATCCAAATCCAATAAACTTATAGAGAAACAGTATCATCTGTAATCAAAATAATAGCATCAGTAGAGAATCACTTTCCTGACCTGGTAGTATAACTAAGAAAAATCCAAAAAGAATATTCAAATAATTATCCTCAAGAATAAATAAATATAATTTATTGAAACATTAAACATATAAAATTGTGAGTAAAGTCATTAAAAACAAAAAACATTTGTAAATTATACAATAAAAAATCATAATTAGACAAACCATCTTGACAAATAATAAAAGAACAATAATTGATAGCATCTTGAAGTGACTATATAGAAAAATAATTCAGGACATGCTAATAAAAAGGATAAAGAGATAAATATTATTACTAACCTCAAGACAATAAAAAACAAAGTTAGACAATACTATTATACTTGAACTCCAATAAAAAACACTCAATATCTATATAACTACCCACTTTGGGAAAGAGAATACAAATTCAAGAATGAAATTAAGGAGAAAATATATACACCAGTATTACAAAATATATCCTTGCAAGAAATAAAAAAAATTATTAAAAGCTATAGTGCTAAATTAATCCCAGATATAAATTAACTTCCATATATAGCATATAAAAAATGTGAAAACAAGGTTCTGGAAACAATTTGAACAATATTCAACCAAATGCTCAAACATATAGAAACCTCAAGAAAATAGAGTAAAGGAATGATTTATCTAATTTGCAAGTTCAAAGACTTGAAAAACAACTTAAATATTATATACCCTATCACCTTACTTGATACTGACAGAAAATTTTCACAAAAAAATAACAGATAGACAGGTTAAATATCTCAAAGAGCACAAAATACTGTCTAAACTAAACTAGGCAGCATTTTCAGGAAGTAGCACTCAAGAACTGATACATATCTTAAGTAATATTATTGAGTATATCAAAAAATACAAGAAAAAAGTATGGATCTTAAGTCAGGATATGTCAAAAGCATATGACTTAATAAATATAAGAATGCTGGCTACAGCAATATATCAAATAAAAATTTCAAAACAGATAATTAATATCCTGATAAACATGTTAGAAAATAGATAAAACATTATACTTATCTATAGAGGCATACAATATAAATAATGATAATGATCAAAAAACACTATCTCTCCTTTGTTATGAAGAATCTTTTATGATCCCTTCATTACAAGGATCAATAAAGAATTTAAAGAATATCCGAATTTGTTTAAAAGTTGCATCAACTTGGAAACAGAATAGAAAAGAACCTAATTAAACATAGTAGTAAGTGCCTATATAGATGATAGCCTAGATCACAAACAACAAAACAAAGTTTTAATAAATCATGGAAAGAATAGAACAATTCTATCATATCAATAGCATTCAAATCAATTCCCAAAAATCACAACTGATCATAATAAATAAAAAAAAAAGTAATTATGAATCAGGGGTAATAATGAATCAAAATGATAAGAGGTAATCTAAAAGATATATCAGTTAGAATCCTAGAGGTTTGTCATAACAGTTCAGAAAAGAATGAATACCAGAAGATACTTATTCAACACAAAGTTAAGAAAACTAGGACACTCCTAGATATAAAGAGAGTAATAGACAAACAAATACAATATATAGTAAATTATATACTTTTATCTAGTATAGAATACTTATGCAATAATATAGTACTAATAGAAATAGAATACAATCTCTTAATGAGCAGTATAATAACAATATACAAATATAAACTGAGCTTGCCCAAAACTATATCAAATAACATGTTATATAACAAATATGAATATAATCTCTTTCATATCTGGAATAGATAGTTGCTTCTATATGCAAGAAATTGATCGACAAGAATAAATAACAACAATATAGCAGGAGAAATCACAAGAGCTAGACTTCAAGAACTATAGAATTGGTTCTAGTCACTCAATAATATATGTAGTTATTTAACTTAACTGTTCAGTAAACAAGAAGTAAATTTGATACATGACATTATCTGATTATTAAGAAGATATGGCTTTATATTTTAAATGCATAAGAAGAATCCCATACCAATTACAATAATAGAAACAAATACTACTATTGAAGGCATTATAAGCAAAGTTCTTTATAACCAAAATCGACATAAACTACAAAAACATGAGTTATTATTCACTGGGATAACTACTGAATACAAACAAAACAAAAACTCTGCATTGATATCAAGTTATCAAACCCAAAAGAAAATCAACTCCTGGTTTAACTTCAGCCTGGTTTAATACTCTAAAAACCTAGTTAATAATCAATTAGAAAAGAACAAATTATTATTAGAAGAAAAAACCAACATCTTCCTTTAGTGCATTTCAACAACTAATCAAAATATAGTAAAATTACATTAGACTTGTACTAGACAAAACCAGTAAACCATAATAGGAAAAAAACATAAAAGAATAAATCAAAATGACACACTTTACAGATACTATACATAAGAAGAAAAGCAATCACCTTTATAGGTATGTACTGGATGCCCAAGAAATATACAGCAAAACCTAGAACAAGTAATAAAATATATCTTTATCATAGAAAAACAACAGGCAGTTAGCATTCCTATTTATAGAAAAAGAATCTCATGCAGAGAGGACACAATAGCAACCCAATATCCAGTAATATAGAAAAATTGTGTATCCTTAAACTCCATGAATATAGTCCTGGATAAGCCTACCATCAAAAGAAATATAACACAGGAATAAGAAATTCATATTTATATACCTGAAAAGAAGCTAAGTTTCCAATATTTAATTAAGACAACAGACCAGACCTTAGAGTAATTAATAAACATAGCTACAGCACTTGAAAATTATGCAATCTTTGACATATACACAGATATTTTACTTATAAAAATCAATAATAGCTTTCATATGGGCTTCAGATAGATTATCATATCTTCTAATAATCAAAAATTCAAATTTTAGAATCAAATCCAAAACTATCTATCATCAACAAGGGCAAAAATTATAGCCATCCTCCCAGCAATTGTTGTTTTGCCTAAATATAGTAGAACTAGAATTTCACAGATAGATAAGCAGCTATAAACAGAATAAATAAAGTAATAAGAGCCTCAGAGAACAAAATAATGAACATATAAAAAAATGCAAATCTCTTTATTCAAATCAAGCATCTGTGCAGAAGGAAGGATATTAAAATCAAAGTACATAAAATAAAAGTATACTCAGGGATAGAATATAATGAGCAAGTAGATAAACCAGTATAGATAATATAAATTCAAGAAATAAAACTGAAGAAAAAAATATTAGAAATTTAACCATATATATATAAATATTTAATAATCATTCCACAATGAAACAAACTAAACCTAAATATTTTATTGAAAAAAACAATACACAAATAATTCAAGTGATATATCTAGCAAAATAGTAACTCTTAAATAGAACTAGATGCAACTTTAAGGATCAAATAATCTTATAGATTTGCTAGAAAACAACTACTAATTACTTGCAGTACATCAAAATAAGTAACAACATAACAAATTGTGAAGATCAGAAATATAGAAGGTTTAGTTTGAGCTTATGGAACAATGAACTGACAACAAAAACAAAACTATATAAAAGATTATAAACAATTTATTGTAAAAACAAATGCCTGCAGTGTGAAGAAGTTGAAACATGTATATATCTCTTCATTTATCAGGAACAAAAAGAAAAGACAAACAAAATAAAAAAAATAATAGTAAATAGAATAAATACATATAAGGAGTAAAAGCCAAAAGAAATCAATAGGGATCTCACAATAATAAAACTAGATCTAGACTCTATACTATATCTCAAAGCCTTCATCAGAGTGCAATTTTTAAAGAAACATTCATAAAATCAGAGAGACCATAAAAAAAAGGTATATCAAAACCCAATACATAATAGATATAAGAATTCAAATGATAAAATACCTCCATAAAATATGAATTGATAGATACAAATAGTTTCAAGAATAAAAATGTAAAGCAGGTATCACTAGAAAAAAAAGAGAGAACAGCCAAGTATAGTATAACTATATTAGATACTTATTTCACAGAAAGAGAAGTTTATATTAAAAGTCAATTTACAAAATTGGTAAATAGCTATATGAATGCATAAATAAATAATATTATTGACACATTCCACATTTTTGAAATTTCTTTTAGCACTAACCTAACCTTGGCAGGTTAGCGCTCCAAATAGGATAGCAACAAGCTACAAGGTGAGAGGTTCCATTTAGAAAATAACTTTCTATTGAGTTTTAGTTATAAATAGATAGATAGTACAAAAATATAATCTCCTAATATAACTATACATTATAATAAATAAAACAAAGCTATACCAGCATTATAAAAAAAATTATATAATATTATAAAAAAAAATTGTTATCTAATTTTTTTTTAATTTATCTTAATAAATATTTATTTTAATAATGTAAAATTTAAATCTAAATAAATATAATATTGATTTAACTTTTTTAAAAAATATTATAAAATTTATTAAATTAATATTAAAATTTAACAAATAGTTAGCAATTTTAAAATTTTAAAATTTTTTATTTATTTTTTATTTTTTTTATAATATTTTAGTTAAACTAAATTATAATTTATTAATTAATTAAAAATATAAAAATATTTTTATTTGAATAATATAATATATATTTCAGTTAAACTTTTTTACTAGATTTAATTTATTGTAAACAATAATAACCTTTAAATTTAATCTTAAAAACAATATTTTACTTTATAACAAACTTTGAATAAAAGCTTTTTTAATTTATTATATTATTATTGATAAGTTATTATTATTATATATCTTATCAAATCACTAAAATACAGAAAACTATAAAGAGAATAGATTAAAAAAAAATAATATAAAAAATATATAAATATACTATAAAAAAATAAAATTAAAAGGTTTTGTTTTTTAAATGATCTATTTTTCAAAATTTTTTTCAATAAGAAATACTCTATTGAAATATATATATATTTTTTATTTATTTTCAAATTTTATTTATTTTTAGATTTTAATTTTCTTTTTATATATTGTTAAAGGTCAAAGAAATCAGACTGAGTTCAAAATTTTCACTGTGGTCACGTGACAAATGATCGTAACATAATTGAAGCTTACACAAAACAATCAATTGCTGACTATTCCTATATTCCTTACAAGATAGAAAAATACACAAACAATCTATTTACATCAAAAGGGTAAAAAACTATGAGCTAAGATAATAGAAAATTAGTTGATCACGAATAATGATGGATTCCTAAAGTATTTAGTATATAAAATTTTACAGATCACTTATGTCCCTTTTTGAGGAACAAAATTCATAACTCTTTACTTTAATAAGAACAAAAGTCAGAAAATACTATAAATCAATGATTTGAATAATGAAAAACAAATGTAGGTAGTTTTTTTATAGTTATTAATTTAAAAATTTTAATGTTTTCTAGTAAGAGACATTTGATTTTTGTCCCTGCCTCCCCCTTTGAGGACCCATCTTTAATCATGAAACAATTTATGTATAATATAATATTAGAATAACCATAATGATTATGTAATAGCACTATCTGTAAAAATGTATAAATATAACTTCTTTCAATGATTTAATAAAATGATGAATAAGACTTGTGGATTAATAGTATAGTGGGTGCACTTCTAGATTACCATCGGCAAGTTGATGGTTCAATCCTACTTGAGAATAGTACCTATAATATAGATTATGTTATACAAGATGTATACTTATCACCACATATACCTCTATACACTAATATAATCTATAAAACTTACTATCTGATCATAGTATAATAAATTAGGTCATATAGCCTTGGCCAGTTTTAGTGTTAAGGAAATCACAAGATCCTACCATCTGGAATATGTGAAAATATCAAGACAAGCCAGAAAAGACTCCGATGGACTAAAGTCTCTAACTGAAATATAAAAACACTCACCTCTTATTAAAAAATATCCTCATGGGAGATCTGTGAGACTTTGGTTATCATCACCAATCAAAAAATGTATAGCTTGTAACTAAAGATAAGTCCCTAAAGGGGGAGACAAAGACAAAAGTCAAATGTCCTTCACTAGAAAACATTAAAATTTTTAAATTAATAACTATAAAAAAACTATCTACAATTGTTTTCTATTATCCAAATTATTGATTTATAATATTTTTTGACTTTTGTCCCTATTGAAGTGAAGAGCTATGAATTTTGTTCCTTAAAAAGGAACATAAGTGATCTGTGAAATTTTATATGCTAAATACTTTAGGAATCCATCATTAACTGTAACTCAAATTAATGGTGATCTTATTACGATCATAAAATCAATGGCTACCAAAGAAGACAGCTGTCTGTAAGACTGGTGATTAGTATTAGCATCACAATAGAAACTACAGGGGTAGACTAGAAATTTGAGAGAAGCAATTTAAAAAGTAATAATCAAGAAAAACCCCTGTAGGCCATATTTGAAGAGTGGTTAAGAATGAAGCAATGGAAGACCATTGGTCAATCAATAAAGCAACACTATTGAATCATCAGGATATTAGCACAAGACCATAGGGCCTGCATATATCAGAGTATAACCAGTCTTCTGAGAACTAAAATATAGTAAGGATCTATCATAGTACACACAAACAAGAATGCAAAACAAAAAGTATCAAGGACTAAGGAACATATATCTCAAGCCTCCTGAAAAATAATAAAATAATAGTTCTCTGATAATAGTAGATCCTTGATAAATTCTTGGAGGTATTTTATCATTTGAATTCTTATATCTATTATGTATTGGGTTTTGATATACCTTTTT